>LVTN01000034.1:404259-447540 GCA_001649415.1 Musa itinerans
AAAGAAGCAACAGAAATATTTTGTGACAACAAAGCCACAATTGCAATGACGAAGAATCCAACATTTCATGGAAGAACGAAGCATATAGAGATACACTATCATTTCATCCGGGATCTTGTAGCAAGTGGAGCCATAACAATGAAGTATTGTGGAACTGATGAACAAGTCGCGGATATCCTCACTAAGTTGCTTCCAGTTTGAAAGCATGTTTATTTCATGTCGCAAATCGGTGTATGCAACTATGAATCAAGGGGAAGTGTCGAGATTTGTTTTTGAGATTTGATTCATAATTATCTAGGTTATTATCATGATGATTTCAATAACCACCTCAATCATGATCTAGTAGTTATAAGATGATTTCAATAACTACTTCAATCATGATCTAGTAGGATGGTTTCAATCACGTTCTTGTCAATCCTCCTATTTTTTTTTATTTTTATTTTTTAATACTACTGTTTTTTTCCTTGCTCCTCCATCCCCAAACAGCCGCGGAGGTCCTGGCGCCGGAGCATGGCCGCGCGAAGGCAGAGGCGGAGGAGGAGTTCGTAATATCGACGTCAAGTTGGTCGCCTAAGAGGAGGAGAGGGTCTCTGGCGGAGATGCCAACGGAGTATTCGGTCGCCGCGGAGGCGAAACCGCTGCTTTCCACCCGGTTCGGCCACCCGAAGGCCGCCAAGCCCAGCGCCGACGGTACAGTTTCTCTCTCTCTCTCGCCTCACCCTCCTACTAAGCTCACAAACTTTACTTGAACCAAGCGGGGACAAAACTGTGATTTCAGGGAAGGCGCTCGGGGTGGCGCGGCGGAATGAGACGCTCGAGAGCACGTGGCGGACGATCACGGAGCGGCGGGCGCACCCGCTCAAGAAGTCCGACACGCGGGACACTCCCGGCGGCGTTTTCCGGGAGGAGCCTACAGCGGCGATGCGGAAATCGGAGACGTTGATCGAGCGGGCGGGGGCGGCGTCGAGGGGGAGGCCGAGGAGGGAGGCGTCGAAGGGGCAGGAGGAGCTGAACCGGCGGGTGGAGGCGTTCATCAGGAAGTTCAACCAGGAGATGAGGCTGCAGCCGGCAGGAGTCGCTGAAGCACCACATGGAGATGATCAACCGCGGCAACCATTAGAGGAGGAGACCAACCTTGGGCAAGGAATTACCACTACAAGCATGTCCCTTTTCTGATGATACTGAAAGGATAAACTGGGGCGAGGGATGGTGTTGATCCAAAGTCCCCTATGGATCAGCTAAGATGATACTGCATTGTATCATTAAATTGCATCTATGTTGACGATTCTTCGTAACTCAAAATCTTGAACAACAAGGAAGGAAAAAAGAGGAGGTAAAGCGATAAAACATTTACATCAGCGTCGATGCTGCACCTCTCGACCATATCTTCTCCCTTTGGTATCGTTGTAGATGCAGAGCAGTATCAAAGGAGAAAGATGAGGTAGGTGAGAGATATATGTTGTCGACGATGAGAAGGGAGGAGAAAGAGGAGACAAGTGAGGTAAAGCGATGCGATGTCGACGTAGATGCATCACCTCTCTCATTTTCTTTTTCCGGTGCTACTCTACATTTGGGTCAGTGTTGAAGGAGGAAGAAGAAGCAATGCGATGTTGATGCAAATGACTCATCTCTCTCATCTTTCTCCTCCGGTGCCGACGTAGATCTATCTTACCACCACAACTACCCATAGTGTCATTATCTTCTATTACCATTAAAATTATCTTTTTATTTATCATTTTCATATCATTCATGAATAATAAATGAGATTAAATATTTTTTTTTATAATTATAGAGATTTTAATATAAATTTTATAAGTCTAAAAACAAAATGCTAAAAAGATCTAACTACATAATATATAATTATCCTGAAGTGAGAAAACAACAATAATTGATTCTAAAATGTCGATTCTAAAATGTCGACTTTGCCGATGATTTATCCATGGGAGCCTCCGTCGACATCACCTGCAGCGTCAAGAACGGCTTCCATTGTGGAACACCACAGGAGAATATTATCTATAGTATAACTAGTCATCAGAATCATTCCATCCTCTCGTAGATGCCAATAAAGATAAAAAAAACATGTTTCGAAATCAAGATCTTACAAACATGAGTTGAGAAGCATCTTAGGAGCAGTAAAGCACACAACCAAATGTAATATATCTTCATGAACAGAAGTTTAGTTAAGGATCAGTAACAAAAAAATATTACTGCACAAAAATGGAAAAGCTGTATTGGAGATACCACCTTCTCTCATTTGATGTTCATGCATGCAAGGTATAATGCAGTGTTTGATAATAAAGCAATATAACCTTTTCTCATTCCACCCCCCCTCTTTTTCCCTTGAATAATAAAAAAAAGTGAGATATGAAAAAAAAATTATAATGTCCCATTTATTTGGCATCAGCTACTTGGATCTTCTTCCACCTTTTAGGTTTAGGGCATGGGAGAGAATACGGTAGCTAAACCTTGGTCCACTATCATCTGAATGGGAGGACCATAAGCCATCAAATACTTATGTTCACCGTTTGCAGCAGATTCATCTCCCCTAGCTATAACCTCACCATCTGAGTCGATGATGCCACCTTTGGTGGGATGCCCAACACGCTTACCGGGCTCTAATCGGAATGCCTTGACCTGAAAAATCAAAGATCAACAAAGTGAACAAAATAAACCAAGCTCTTGTATGTGTATACAGAGAGGCTTATATATGCAAACAGATGGTAGGCTTATAACAAATAAGATACCAGACATTCAAACATACCAAGCAGAGATCCAGGAGAAATGCTCTAGAAAAGTATATATAATTGACCAGGAAGAAAGAATGAAGTGGTTGTATTGGGATCATATGAGAGGATAAATGGACAGGAGATGGTGACAAGTATTTTTATGGATAAGTGTGTTCTTTGTCCGAAGAAAAGAGAAACATATATGTGTTTCAATTAGGAAAAACTAGACCAAATCAAAAGTAAATACATTATCTAGTAGAACATGTTTCCAATTGCATTTATTGCACTGGTATGATGGTGGAATGGGCAAGTGACCAACTATTGGTCCTTTTACTAGTAGGAGCAACTCACAGGTTAATCCATCTTCAGCGGGAGTGTTGCAACTCCTCTTTAAACTATTATCCATTTTTTAAGATGTTCAATTTTCTAAAGCTTTTAAATATTTTGGATAACTCGACCAAATTTTTAAGCTTTGCTTACTTCCGATACAACTGTTAGAGAAATAGTTTAAAGTTTAAGCTTGAGAATATGCAGTTTAAACATATTTTAGTTTTATGAAGTACATCTTTATTAGCAAAATCCTTATAAAGTGTCTCCAGCTATACACTTGATCCTGAAGGACATATTTACAATGTAGTTCCATCTTCACATCCTATCTTGCTGCTTTCTCCAGCTTTTCTCTTTCTAAATAAAGCTTAACAAAGTAAGGTCCGGCCTAGTTTAGGCTGTTTACAAAATAAAATGACATTTCACTTCAATTGCTAGCTGGTAACTAGCACAGCTCACTAGCAAATACTTTCTCCATCAGGACTACTCATTGGTTTATTATCATAATCATCTCTAATGATGCTTAAGTCTAAATAACATTATACCTTAAAGCCAAATAAATAATACTACTAAAACTCTGAAATATATTGCCAGGAAGAGCAAGCTTATATTATGTTTCTTCCTAATTCTCTTCATTAATATAACTTTGAAGTCGATCATAGCCTCAAAATCTTTCTTTTTATGGATAACTGTCGCCTCATGTGCAAAACTTCAGTGTATTGTAAAAGAAGACAAACAACTACCCAAGAATGAGATAGCTACTTAAAAGGTCAGAAACACATGGCGCACCTTCAAATACATCACATAAGGTGATTTCACGTAGCTTCCATCACTCATTTTCAACATCATTCCTAGAAGGGCTGATCTTGGACAATTCCTGACTATGATTACATCCAAGCAGCCATCTGAAAACTGCATCAACATAAAGAATCACCTTCTGATGTGAAATGTATATTACCGAAGTGAAATATGCACCAAGGAGTTATACTAATTAACAAATTACAGACAAAAACAACTTCTCCTACGATATTAAAACTTGAAGAAAGAACTATTCAGCCATCTTCTTCCTCATAGGTATAAATAATTATCTGACCTCTTGTCTATAGTTCCATTAAATGTTTAAGATGAATATATCAACATGCAGATATCTCTGCTTGCTTGAATTCTCATCAAACTAGTCAATAAGTAAAAAGTTCAATGAAACTCTTCTCATGTCAATAAAACAGGCAAAACCAACACTCACTCCTGAATGTATCATGTTTTTAACAGAAATGTGATGTGTGAAGAAAGAAACTTATGACCACAAGCAAAATGCTACCTTGGCTTTAGGTGCTGGGATATAATTTTCTGCCGAAAAGGGCACATTGTTGACCCAAATTGAAACAAAAGGACCAACAATGGACCTCCATTCCAATCCCTCTAAGGAAATCTCTGGTCCCTGGTATCCACATGACTTGACCTTAGTGGCACTTCCTTGGTCTTGTTTAGGCAGGAGAATGTGACCCTCGAATTTATCAACTTGCTTTACTGGTTCACCATATGCTTCATAACCAGGTGCTGGAACAAAGTGGACATGCCCGTGGTATTTTCGCAATTTCATTATGCGGAGAAGAGCCTGTAAACAACACAAAATTAATAATAGCATAAAGAATAATTCTGGGTAAATAATGCATGCTTATCAACTACACCAATTTGAAGGGGGAGGAGGTGCGGTGAGTGGGTTCACCAACAAGCTGGAGGCCGAATATACACAGATCCCGCTAATGCAGGTTCTAGGAAGGCACATGAAGATGTCTGATACAGAGGCAGCAAAAGGCTATCTGATAAGGTCTCTGTCCACACATCTTTTACAACCCTTGAACTAAACTGCTACTCAATTTACCAATACTCAAATAGATCATAGAAGCCCCAAAATACATCTTCAACAATCCTGCTGGTCCTTTTGAATACTTATTCTTCATCCATAATGCCAATGCTGCGTAAAAGCTAGTAGTTTGAAAAAGTAACATGAAGGTAGAAAGTAATTTCTTAGTTCATGAGTGAAGGAAGATAGCACAAGTCATCTTTCTATCTCTCTCTTTTTATGTTTCTTTACTTTAATATTTAAATTTGTCAAGTGCTTCAGGCTGAATCTCAACACTATTTCCAGCCTATCCATTCCTATCAATACCTATAACAAAATTAAAGGTGCTCTCATTTCATACTACTAGGAGTCAATAACCACAGGCAAAGAGCTGGATGCAAATCCTTCTATATCTGCTTACGTAGATAATCACAGGCAAAGACCACATGATAATGCTGTTAAAAAATGAACCACCAGACCAGGAATGCCATCAGTTGAAGGTTTTTGATCGAGGAATGTTACTGTGGTAGCATTCTTAGAAAGAAATTCTGTGCATCAGTGGTGTTCAACTGCTTGACAGCTCTCTTCCAAGGATTAGTTTCCTCCCTTAAAACCGTGAATACTGTAAGATGTAGTTGAACCTTAACTAGAATGCAGCAATGATCAAGAAAGAAGGATAGAGCTTCTAGAAATTGTTTAAAATATGATAGCTTAATATATCTCGAAGCGAAAATGAGGTTTAGGCTTCCACTAACAAATGATGCAATATAAGCCAATACATACTTATTAGATGCACAGTGCATATAATTTCTATATGAAATACTCAATTGCAACTTGCTTTATCACAATTATACTTGAAAACTTTGAAGAGAAATGTAAAAGATCTTGAGGAAACTAAATTATGACTGACATACATATATATCAAAGCGAGGACTTCCCATCCACCTATACTTCTCAGATTCGATATCAATATCAGCTCCCAAGCCTGCAGGTACATTGGATGACTTTCAGATGTACACATAGGAATTTCCACCCAGATAAAATAATTCTGTTCAAATTTACAGACTTAAATTGTATGTTTTCAGACAAAAAAGGGCTTTATTTTTCCATACCCCAGATAAGCAACAGGACACTGAAAAACTTTTTCTCTCCTTGTAAGACAATAGCAACATCCAAAGAGTGCTTGTGACCTGTACATAGCAAAGATTGGCTATTGGAGTAGTGTATTATAATATCAATAGTGTTAGCAACTGCGCCAACCTTCTTCAAGGCACAGATCCTGTGAAAACCAAAACAGGGTTGACAAACAAAACATTACCTCTTATAACTGCAAATGTAGCATTTGGAATAGAGCACAAATCGCCAGCTGGATCCAAAAGTGATTTCACCATGCCATTTCCTGTACCTAAAGGCAAGGAAAAAACCAACATAACCATCATGTGTCATGACTACAACATATAATCAATTTATGCACTGTGATTATGAGTGATTGAACAAAAATCTTTTCAGGATATGACTTAGATTAGTAGATGAGTCAACAGGCAAGTCAACTACAGACAGAAGGTGAAGTTCAATCACAACCAAGAAACAATGAGAAAAAAAATATAACAGACGTAAAAAAACACTAGAAATTTTCTCTTTAGTACATGTAAAATGGAGCAAAGTTTATGTCCCTAACTATTGCACACCATATATTACCAGAGATTTTGCACTCAGAAATGTTTGAATAGGAAATCCTTGCTTCTTCATTCATCTTGCACAGGTAACTCCTATTTTGACCATGTTACTCGAGAAGACAAAAGTATCATAAACAACAACCAGCATTGTGCTCTATAATTCTTATGGATATGCAACACATATTATATAACCTACAGACACATGAGAAAACAAAGAATTCTCAAGGATTGGAGAAGTTCATCACAAGATTCATTACTGCACCAATAGAGAACTTATGTGTGGGAAACTGATCTCCATTCATCTGCCAGGGCCATGCTCTATCCATGAGAAACCTATGATGAAAACATCATGAATCTCATGAAATTCACTATCTGTTTTAAAATAAACATTAAGAACAAGGTCTTGTGAGGTTGTGACAACTGATCAGATCCAGGCCAAATTAGGTTTTCAGCTATACTGGCTGAAAAGGCTGTCAAATGTATATCATTGTGACATTTTGAGTCCAGAACCACATTGCAAAAAATTAAAACCAATTTTCAATCTGGTCAACTTCAGGTAGACACTGTACTGATTGGGTTGGCGTTGAAGATGAGAATCAATACAACCCAACCAAAAGATTTACATAAAATTTTGATAACTTTAGTTTTGCTATCATCAAAAGCAAGTCCCTTACACGAAATACAAATCAAAAGGTATAATTTGCATTGACTATAAAGTATTTGCTAAAATAGTTGCTTATGGATCTCAAGTAAAACGTTTTCTCTAACTTATTTTCTCTTTTGTACATCCTAAGAGACCATAGGAGGTTCCGAAGAGGTTGACTTTTGCGGCCGAACACGCAAGGGTGTCGTACGACTTAAGCAAAACCAATTAAGTTCGTGACATATGGTATCAGAGCGGGTCAAGCACACTTAGAAACACTTAGCATGTAAATGTGGGGAACCTAGCGGGGTTGCGTTGAGGGCTGCCAGCACGTAAGACCGTTTGGGGGAAACAAGCCTCGAGATGTAGGGAAATGAGTCGCTCAGAGGAGCGGGCATATAAGATTAGCATTCAGAAGAATAGTCAACCCTTTGCGCAAGAGGCACCACCAGAACAAACAAGCTGGGAAGAATGTGTAGCGAACAAAGGTTGGGATGACTGAGTTCGAGCTACGGCTTGACGTTGACAACTAAACTTAACGGTGCTCAAGGCAAAAAGGGCGCTTGGTAAAGGATGAAACCGTGCAAGATGGGATGGGTTGCTCAGTGATCGAAAGAGTTGTACAAAGCTCACAGAGGTGAGGGGAATAGTTAACTCGAAGAATTTAGTGCTCATGCAAGGGCTTGTATGCAGATGATGGATTTTCCGTGGCCGTCCCAAGGCGACAGAAACTCGACGCCATGGAGCAATAAAAATTTCTTTTCGGCATTGGAAGGATACGTTTGTAGGAGGCCGAAGTATGCAACGAGTTTAGCATGTTGCTAGGAATAAGCCTTAGCTAGTCAAAGGAAAATAAGCGTTGCTTGGATGACATGTGCACTTTAATGATATGCACTTTTACTAGGTTGTGTTATTATAATCATTATATATGTGGATGATGCTACTCAATGAAAAAACAAATTGTCGATTTATATCAAAAGACACAAATATCAAAGACAGAACAAATGACAAAATAGACATACCTGTTGGAATTACCCCAAGAGGTACCTTAATTGCGGTAGCCCAGTCTTCTCTATTCAGCAAACCGTTAACTACCTACCCATGGGGAGAATGAAAAAAGAAGTGAAGAATTCAAGAGAAAAAAAATATCAACTAATCAGTATCACAATATGGATAAACCCGGGGGTTATGTACAAGCATGCATGTAGAAATTCTAGAATAACTAGTATCAAATGTAGATATAACATTGTCGACTATTAAGGAAATTTGAAAAGGAAATATACCAGGATTTTCAGGATGTGCATGCTTTATCAAGTTTGACAATTAAGCTATAGAAGATTTAGTCCAAGCTAAAGGATATGTCTATAAATATGCTACTCATATATATTGTTTCCAGTGAAAACCAAAGAACCCATGGATATGAGGACACCTAAAACCAGCCTAATGAATAGCATATTGAGAGAAAAGAGGCAAAAGATTTCTTTGCTTTCTAGCTAATCAAGATTAGATATATAACACAAGAAATTGTAGATGCCTGGACATTAATAAAGGTAGTGGACTCCAAAGAATAAAAGGAAAACAGATACATGTAGATGGAGATGTTGTCCCAAAATGTCTCTCAAGGATATGTATCTTTCTTTATGTTACTTTATGGTAATCTTGAGAAATATATGAATGCATGTTGAATACTCTTTGGTAATAATTGGTACCTACTTATGACACATTAGTGCTCCATACTAAAATAAGAAGTTAAATACTAACAAAATCCGGATAAAAAGCCATGAGAGTCTCGATTTTCCTGTCCATTACACAAGTCTTGATTTAGATAAGACTCCTAATTCCTGTCCACCTTTAACCAAACTCTTTTGTGTGCATGCGAGTGTCGAGATGAGTTACTAACCTCCACAAGAACCCCATCACCGCTGACACACACAATACCATCATAATTTAGAAGATCCAACGATTTTGTGATTTCTTGAGCATGATTCCGATGCTTAGTTTCTGAAGAGGTAGAATGTGACAAATCAACTTCCTAGTACCATCAAACTGAGGAATCAAATTTAGTTCAGAACAATTAGAAAGGAGTCACATGCTCACCAATTATGGTACAATCGATGTCAGCAGCTGCAAGAAGTGGCTTAATCTCTTTTTTGAAAACCGTTCTTGCACATTTCTTTCCAGAAAATGGGTTTACAATGATAAACAAATTCTTTGGCCGGCCTACAAGGCAAGTGATGAATTTGACAATTTAGATATTATTAACCACGAGAAAAAAAATTCAGAATGCTCTGATTCACTTGCTTCTTAGAATATAATCACAACTCACAAGCAAAAGAGATAACAGACAACATAGCTCAATTGACTTCCAAAAGGCATTTACATAATGGAAAAAAACAATAAATAAGATTATGTGCATCTTGAATGTGGAGTCATAATGACAAATGGGTTGATATAAAACTAGTATTCTTTTGGAAATAATTGCGACAGTAATTTGACCAAAATCTTAGTCTTTATACACAGTGATAGCGACCTATAGAGTACTTACTTACCAAGGGAGTCCATGTAATCCCTCAATTTGGCGCTCCACCGCCGCGCCGCCGCTTCGTTCGGCATCTCCAACGTGTAATCCCTCCTCACCCTCCTCCTCTTCACGGAGGACCGCTCTAAGCCGCAGAAGCCGTGCTCAGATGCCTCCAGGAAGGCCTTGATCGTAATCCGGAGGCCAATGGTCTCCAGCCCTAGCACTTCCGACTCCAAGCTCAGGCACCTTTCGCCTCCCCTGGATCCCCACCGCAGCGTCCCGTCCGCTGCCAGGCTCGCCTCAGCCACCGCCCCGTTCACCCGTATCCACTCCGACGGGACTTCGATCGCCGGCTCCTCATCTGCCATCTTTGCCAAACAGACAGAAGGCGACCGAGCGAGCGAGAGAGAGAGAGGCGACAGAGAGAGTCAACCATCAAATAGAAAATAGGTAATCGCTTCAAGGCGCGAGTCAACTGACACTCCAGGAAATATTTTCTTGCGGAGCGATCCTTGTGCTACCAGATATTTTCTTGACCGTCATTACCTTCCGTATGATTGGAGACCATAAGGGGTCCCACTTGTGGGGAGCTGATTGGTGAACCACGTGGATGGTAAACACGCCAACGTGGTTTTCTTTCTCGAAGGAGACGATTGGGGTTCGTTGCGGAAACGTTTCGGTCCACTCGTTGAGGTCTGAACTTGTTTTCATAATGTTTTTACAACAAAAAACAAAAATGTAGAAAGGGGCCAACACACGAAACGAATCGATGTCGTCGATGAGCGTTTTGCAAGTCAACGCCCGTGACTTTTTCGATCCCAATTCATCTCCTTCGAATCAAACTATAATACAACTAAATAATCATGTTCTTAACCTGAAAAAGTCAACGCCGGAAGGGAATTTTGGAGCCATTGCGTTCATAGTTATGGTTAGAATAATGATTTGCATCACGAGAATGTTTAGGATTAAAGAGCACATCGTAGATACAGCAAGAACGAACACACACACAGCAATCATGTTCTTCCCCAAATCATGGACACAGTGAAGCAAGAGATGGTGAGGGGGAACTAAGAGCCTGGCACGAACTTGGTGGCGTAAACCCAAGCATTGTTAGCGACGGGGTTGTCGAGATGATCCAAGAGGTTCTCCAGAGGCCCCTTCCCTGTCACGATGGCCTGCACGAAGAACCCAAACATGGAGAACATCGCCAGCCTCCCGTTCTTGATCTCCTTCACCTTCAGCTCCGCGAACGTGACGGGGTCGTCGGCGAGGCCCAGGGGATCGAAGTAGGTGCCACCGGGGTACAGATCGTTGCCCTCCCCGACTCCGGGAAGCCCGTTGATGCGGAAGCCCTCGACCAGGCCCATGAGGACCACCTGGCAACCCAGCACGGCCAGTATGCTCTGGGCGTGCACCAGGTTGGGATTGCCGAGATAGTCCAGCCCGCCGTCGGAGAAGATCTGCGCGCCTGCCTTGAACCACACCGGCTCCTTGAAGTCCACCTTCAACCACTTCTCCAGCACCTCCGGGGTGATGCAGCCGAACGCCCCCAGCATCGCCCACCTCCCATGGATCACCTGACACCAACAACGCTCTCGGTTTACGATCGGAGTTCATCGCCGACGCTATCGAAACAGAGGCGTAGGTGGTTACCTCGAGAGCTCTGTTCCTGGCAAAGGCTTCGGGGTCGGCGGAAAGGCCGGCGGTATCCCAGCCGTAGTCACCGGGGAACTCTCCCTTGAGGTACGACGGTGTCTGCGCCGAGAAGGGGCCCAAGTATTTGACGCGGTCTGGTCCATACCACAGCTCGTTTCCCTGCCATGGATGACACCATCAGATGCGCTACTTGGATTAGATTCAGATGGAGAGAGGGAAGAGCTACACGGCGGCTTACCATGGTGATCCTTCCTTTGCCCATGGGAACAGCATCTCTGAGAGGGTTGGCGCTCGACGCCCGGGTTTGGCCGAGGAATGGGGACGGAGCGACCACTGTGGTGGCGCGAGAAGAAGCTGCAGTCAGGGTTGCTGCCATCTCTGCGGCTGTGGGTGTCTTGAACTGTGTCTCTGTTTCTGGTGGTGAGAGGTGGATGGAAAGGAATGGATGCCGAGGAAGGTATGTAAGCAGAGGAGGGAGAGTGAGGAAGGAGAGGCTTTGGACACAAGTGTCAGGTGGAGATTTCCGGATCTAGTTTGGGCCAATAAGAGGTCTCAAAAGGATCTGAAGCATGTCCACCTCATCTCATTTTATCTGACTGCTATCTTCTCTCAGCCTGCATAACCAATCATGGATTATTCATCCTCCTCTTATCTTGGTTTGATCTTTTGTGCTGTAATGTTAGTTGTCTTATAAATTAGAATCTTCTTGATTCTTTTATGAAACCTATATATTAGTTAAATCTTATATATATATATATATTACAATTATGTGGCTGTGCCACATTATACACTATATAATAAAACAAAATGAGCATTTTATCAATTACTTCTTCAAACATTCATGCATACTACAGTCATTAAACCAAAAATTTTAAGGGTTAATTACATATTATCCTAATTAATTATCTTTACAATCTTGATCTTTATATTTTTAAAAATTATATTGGGATCCATATAGTTACGAAAATAAAATATTTAACATTATTTCTTCTCACACTGTTTATTCTGATGATGAAAATATAGCATATGCTCAGTAATAAATCGAAATAAGGCAATACGTGCTCAATAATAAACCCTACAGTATTTTCGTTTGTAAAATCGATGACGTGAGGAGAAACGAGATTAAATGTTTTACTTTTCAGTAAAATCGATAACGTGAGGAAAAATGAGATTAAATGTTTTACTTTTATAAGTATAATGATCGTAATATAATTCTTGAAAATATAAGAATCTTAATGTTAAAGATAACTAATTATAAGAGTAATATGTAATTAACATAAATTTACTAATAAGCTATTAATTAGTTTAGATTTTCTATTTCAACGATCATTTTGTTACTGAGCATATAGTCTATTCACATAAAACATATCAAGTTTGATGGGTTAACTGATAAATAACTTCATTTGATCCAAACCACTTATCAAAATACTTAAATTTGAATTAACATAATATACTCATCCGACTTTTATAAGTCAATCTTAATCTTTATCCAATTCTAATATAGAACTAATTGGGGGTGTCATAAAACGTGTTTCCTCTTTTAGTCTTGTAGACAAACTAACATAACTTGCAACACATATGGAAAGGCAGTATGAACTTCCACCAAGCTTCCCTTTCGGCTTTGGTGCAATTCTTTTAAGAAAATTCTCTCTCTCTCGTCAATTGATGTGGAGAAACTACCGAGCAAAAGCCTGATTTGAGATGAAAGAAAAGCTTGATGTCGCCATTGTTGATGGGGTTCGATCAGGAAACGAGATGCGAAGACGACGTAGAACCCGAGCACTCAGTCATAACCTCTGCTTCTCAGCAACTCCGATGTGGAAATTTGTGCGGAAATTGATCCATCGAAAGCTCGAAAACATTGAGCACCAAAACTGCATTTAGGAGGACGCTGCTTCGACACGGTTTCCGATTTCCCTGTGACGTGAACACCTGAAGGAGTTCTCTGCAAATACACTCGGTATTTGACATCCTAGCTTGACCGAACTCCATTGGTGTGTTCTTTGAGAGCGTTCTTATCTCTGAGTGCTGCTGCAACGCAGGTGAGTCTGAAACTGAGCATCCACTTGGGACTAACTCATACATAATTGCGGACAAATTGTGGAATTCGGTGGCAGAAACTCTTCTTTGTCAATTGATCTTAGGAAACTACCGAGTAAAAGACTGGATTGTTTTTAGAGGTAAGAAAAAGCCTGACCGACGTGCAGTCGATGGACTTCGATCAGCATTTCCAGAGGTCACAATTTCACGGAAATGTGAAGGAAACTGATGCAGAAATGGATCGAAAGCTCTTCTAAATTTCCTGATGGACCGAAACTCCATCAGCTCCATAGCTGCTGCACTCTCTCAGAAGCTTCGTCGTCGAACAAAATCCGAAGACTCTTCCTCTATAAGTAAATGTCACTCGCCATCTGTTACCGTGCACCATACACTTGCAGTGTGTTCTTCTCGGTACTACCGAGATGACAACGCTCGGAGCAAGCGGTATTCTCACGTTGTTCGTTTGCATCGCTGAATCCTGCTTCCTTCTTAAGGCGCTGCAAGCCATCGTTCGTTGCATGCTTCCGGTCGCTGAGGTACGCACGTGTTTAGTCCCTGTAACTCATAGTGCTTCAAACACTATAGCCTATAGGATTTCTTCTCCCAGCGATCGACAGAAGTGATTCTTTGATTGACCGAATCAGAAGCCATTTTTCTATCATCGGATCAAGCATCAACGCAGTGGTTTTTGGGGGTGAGGGCAGCCATAAGCTACTTGGAATTCAGAAGATTACAAAGGCAGCTTGAGCTAGTTGACCAAATTCCAAGAGAAATCGCAGAATTCAGATGTTGTTGATGCACTTATTCCAGTTAACATGGTGTGCAAGTAATGGATGGACGAGGGAAACGCTACAGGAAGAGCTTTTCTCGACCAGAATTCTTCCTGTTCTTGTATCCGGGAAATCCAGTACAGAAGGAGTCAACGACAACGATCATGGAGTTTATTGGATCTTCGGTGGACCATTTTCGTTGCGGAAAACATTCAAAGCGAACTTGGAG
Source organism: Musa itinerans (assembly GCA_001649415.1). Lineage (NCBI taxonomy): Eukaryota > Viridiplantae > Streptophyta > Magnoliopsida > Zingiberales > Musaceae > Musa > Musa itinerans. The sequence continues at coordinate 418,691 of LVTN01000034.1, forward strand.
AATACAAGGAATAGGCCGTAATATTGGAATTGATCTGATCAGATGTGGTACAGATGCGTTCTCTAATGTATGAGTCGTCGTCGTCGACACCATCAAGCAATTACTGAGGGTTTTCTATTTCTGGGGGGGTTTAATTGTTGTGATCTCCATGTTCAAGTAATTTATGAGGATGTGAGATTTCGGTGATGGAGATGGTATGCAACACCCAATTAGTTTTGGATCGATAGAAACATTCCCGATTAGTCTCATATCAGAAGTGAACAAGATTAAGATTGACTTATAAAGATCTGACGAATATATTATTAATAACTTAAGTTTAAATATTTTGATCAGTGGTTTAGACCAAACGAAATTGATAGATCAATTAGCCCATCAGACTCGGATCATGACATATAGTCAGTTTCCAGACTCATCGATCATCATTGAATTGATTGATGGATGAATTATGTCATCAAACCAATCATAAAAAATGAGATTGAAATTACGCGAGAAGAGCAAGTATTATGATGCGGAGAAAAAATAGAAAAGACGGATGAAAATTGTACAGTAATCGTGGTGGGCAAATCTTGCAAGCTTAGAATCAAATGCCTAATGTTGAGGCATAAAGCGAACGAAGCATAAGACGAGGTGAGCCTCGTTTATAATCTCATGGTCGTCACAAGTCTTCTCCAAACTAGTTTTGTTATCAGATCCGTCTCCAATGTGAGGAGCTACGAAACAAGAAATCCTCGCGCTCTTTTAACTCTGCGACCTTCTCATCATATATCATCAAAACAGATCTTATTTTTCTGGTTTAATAATACCGCTTATCCGAGTGAGTTTTACGGATCTACCGAGCCAGAAGCTTCTCAAGCTCGAGCATTTATATATTTAGCAAGAGACCAACGTTTTAGAGCTAACATGGGATTCGCTCGAGAACCTACTGATTTAGGTAAATATCCAATGTGTTCATCAACTGAAGAGATTATTTTTGGGAAACTATGAAATGTAACTGGCGAAGGACACTTCATCTCTTGTGGATAATCTTCTCTCTCTCTCTTGTGGATAAATACTATTTATCGTAATGAGTTTTACGAATCTACTCGGACTCGGCCAGAAGCTTCTCAAGCTCGAGCATTTATATATCTAATCAAAGATCAACGTTTTGGAGCTAACATGGGATCCGCTCAAGAACCTACTGATTTAGGTTAAATATCCAATATCCCTGACTAAAGAGATTATTTTTGGGATGAAATACAGTTGGGCCAAAGAGATTATTAGTCAGAGACCAACATCTTAGAGCTAACATGGGATCCGCCAAGGACTTCATCTTGTTGTGGATAATCTTCTCTCTCTCCCCCCCTCTCTCTCATAATTAACATATACAATAGTATCAAATAGGTAAAAGTCTCATAGTAATATTCGATCTTTATGTAGGAAACACCACACGAGAGACAGACGAAGATATCGAAGTGGGAAGCACCGTGAGAGGCGAGGGTATTGAAGCAAGGCTCGTGGTGGAACTTCATCTGACGCAGGTATATAAATAACAGACTATTATGTTTTTATTATTTATTTTTTTCATTCCCGTTATATGTTTATTATTACTATTATTATTCACTGGGCAATGTGTTAAATTCTTCTTATTATGAGATATGAAATGATCTTTATTTCATTCCATATCTGTGGATAAATACAAGAGTGTTCACATATTTATCCTTGCGAAAATTAGGAAGCCCCACACACGCACACATTTAGGTTTTGTTGACCCTAATTTTGAGGTTGAATATATAACTACCCACAAACATAAGTAAATAGATGGCCCCAAGAAACTCCCAAAAACTTCCAATTGAAGTATTATGATGGCAAATGAAAAAATTATATATGTATACACACACACATATGCACAAAAAAAAGATTAATTACACTGGGAACTAATTGTGGAACAAACCAATTGTGGTAACTTATTATACCAATCAAATGCGAATCTATAATCAATGTGTAACGAAATTTTATATCGGAGCTCTGTTTGAAATCATAGGATGGCTCTGCAAGAGTTAGACCTATAACTTATGTAATTGAAGTCTTAAGATGTATGTTCTAACTACCAGTTTTACTGCTAAATAGCATGAACGACAAATAATAACTCGTGAGCAAAGGGTGGATCACCTTGATGAAGCATCAGCACCGGACACTCGATTAGCTTCCCCTCTGCAGCAAAACAATACCTCGGAGACAAAAATGAAGGTCGCATTCAAGATCGCCGTGAGCATTGCAGGAATAGTTGCATCCATGTTCGGCATTTACATGGGGCATAACCAGAAAGGGCAGAGTCATGTTGTCTTCATGATCGGCAAGCTGCTTCTGGCATTGAGCTTCATATCCAGTATGACCTTGATGCTGCTAAGTATCATCCCCAGTTTCATCAACAGAAGACTCTTCATAGTTGTCACAACAGTTGCAACGCTCACCATGTATGTTACCATACTTTTGATGATCTTGTTAGCGATCGATGCCATTGCTCTAGTACTGATGAACTAAACCCTACAAAGATACAGGAATCATGTTCGGCAATCAGATCAGGTCTCCACACTGACAGCATAATCCATCACAACTGGAGCAACAACAGATGGTAAATATTTCCTCGATATAAAAGATCTTATGGCTAGTTGATGAAGTGAGTTGACACAAGTACAGGATAAACCCACATTGGCTGCTGGCAAAGACAGATGACAGAATCGAAAAAAGTCACTCATTCTGTAAGTAAAAGCATATGGTATAACCTTTCCAGCTTTCATTAGAAGATAAACATTGTTGATGAAGTGAGTTAGTTGACACAAGTACAGGATAAACCCACATTGGCTGCTGGCAAAGACAGATGACAGAATCGAAAAAAGTCACTCATTCTCATTGTTGCTCTGTAAGTAAAAGCATATAGGATAACCTTTCCAGCTTTCATTAGAAGATAAACATTGTTGATGAAGTGAGTTAGTTGACACAAGTACAGGATAAACCCACATGAGCTGGTTTCACGCTAACTGTTGTAGCAAATCTTGCACACAGTCTCTTGCTGCACCTTCTTGAATGTTCTGAATTGAAAAGAACTGCAAGGTTTTCATGCAAGTTAGATATCCTCAAATCAGCTACAACCAACAGAATAGTCAAAGAAGCAATAACACTTCTGAACTTACAGTTGAGGACAATGCTAACAACAAAGCTTTTAAAACTATTCTCTGAGATCTTTGCTCATCTTTCACCATAGATGCCGCTTGAGTTTAAATGACTCTTCTTGATACTTGTGAGGTGTCCCATGAGAGTAGAGGCGAACCTGGTTGAGTTACCTAACTGTATTCCCAATTCAGTCTGTGCTCAAGTCTTTGTGCAGTAAGATTTTCTAACAAAAAACAAATATCTTTGTCGATAGAAGAAAATTCTGCCTTCCTTTCATTCCATTCATCCAATATATTGCAACACAAAGAAGACCCTGACTCTGTCAATTCTAATAGTCTAAGGAAATGCTACACAGAAAACTTGACGATGCAGACAACATAAATAATCACTAGTATCTTGATGGACTTTATCTCATAGTACATGATTATTCTATATAAAAAATAATGGCATTCAAGAAACTGAAATTCTAAATCATGGATTCACTAATCTGTCAAGAACACAGACAACGCAAGAATCTTAAGAAAATTCTACAGCATCATTAAGCTATCAAAAGAATTGAAGAGACTTATTTTCAAGAAAAAATGTGTAGCAAATGATGATAAAAACACTGACAAAAAGATCTAGAAATTCAGCAGCCTAGAATAATGATATTAATATTTTTAATGGAACAAGATAAGTAAAAGTGTAACATGATACAAATTACAAGGTTTTGCTCTTGCCACAGAACAATGCCTTAGCAGATAGTGGCGATGGGAGTATGCTGAAGTATGTCGTGAATGAAAGATAAGCACAGCTGAATGCTACGTAAATTTTGAACCAAACAGAAGAGAAAATTGTCCAGTACATGAAGATGCTTGTTAAAACTATAACCACGAAGCATTTTACTAGGCACATCAATGTGGAAATATCTCCTTCAGTTCCTTGATTAGGAAAATATCCAAGAGCAATAAAATCAGATAGGAGTTGGTCCTTGAGCCTGAATCTCTCTATCAGCCACTTAGCTGCATCAGTTTCAGATGTTGGTATCTCATGGAGGAGGACCCGTTGGACATGAATATGGACTTCAGAAGGATCCACACCAAAAACATTATCAATAAAAGTCGGGCAGTGATGTTTGTAGCCAATGGTGACATCATAAACTGCACAAAAATCAATATGAGATATCATGAATGAATGAAAACACAGAGAAGAAACAAGTCAAAAACATAGAAAGTGAGGTTGCAATAAGCCGATCAACTAACTCCCTCTATCAGTCACAAATTTTTTTCTTTGCCTTCTTTTAAGAAATCCAACGGGTGAAAGGCCCACAGAAAAAAAACATTACCAGTAACAAATAGATTGCAGCAATAATTAGCAACTAGTTTAAGGATTGGATAATTGACTAAAAATGGCATACTCCTGTTGGATAGACTCCAGTTGAATCCAACAAATCGTTTCAATTCATGCCAGTTCCAATTTATTTCTGGCAGCGAGGCTGAGAAATTGGATCCACTTTCGCCAATGCCAACACAGAATGGATATACCGAAATTAGCAAATAAGGCAACTATGCTTATCAATGGTGCAAAGAATAAAAATTGCATAGCATGATATCTTGAGGATGCAGCACACGATGTTTGAGATAACTTCCATACTGGTCAATATTGGCTGTATATATCAGTAAAACAGCTAACCAGGATGCAGTGTGGGCAATTTCATTTGGTATGGTGCACTGCCTGAAAATCATAGGCTCACTACATCCTTTGTAAACACATTTTCTTTTCTTTATTTTCCCTTTCCTTTCACTATTCGATCATTTTACTTTTTTCCTACTGACTACTGCATCATTTATATACTTATGAAGTTATATTTGTCTGCAGGCTTTTCCCTTAAAAAGTAATAACGAATAAATAAATGCAAAAAGAACTTTATTAGGGTTGCTTTCATTAACTAAGACTTTATTTACTAAATCATAGTTCTGCTCTGTCAAACCTCAAAGATGGGTTTCAAAAATTGAAGCTTAGAACAGGCAACACCTCATCGGTCACGGTCAGAACTTGATCCATGGTATAGATTAATGTATATTCAGAATTTTAACAATGGATCACAGTACAATGAGACATAATAAAATAAATTTAAATGCTTCCAATGTAAATGTAGTGAACTTAAGAAATACTAGTACAATCTGCCCAGAATATAGGAAACCCAAAGGCAAACCTACCTGCATCTAAGGAGTTGCTTAAAGCTTCCAAACACGCAAAGAATCCCTTTGTCTTCGGAATAAGCAGATTTTTCAGAATTGGCAACCCATTTTCAGATGCAAACTGTTGGCTTTTTATACACTTATTTTCACTGGCATACAAACAGAGGCATTGTTACTGTTAGATTCAAAATCCCTTCACATGTCTAATACTAGAAATGGAATTTTAAAACTAGCAATGTTATATTTCATGGTAACTTATTGTTGTTAAAACAGCCCACAAGGTACAGCAATTCACAGAAAATCATAAGACTGTCTAATTACTAAGTCACATGATACTTCAAGATCAATAGAAGTGATGTTTCTTGATTTTTTCAAAATTCCAAAGGGGTGGCACGATAAAGATAGAGAAACATTACGTATAGTCAGTGCCCTCAGGGAAAACAACAAGCCACAGAGGATCTCTGGAATCTTTAAAACTTGATAGCTTCTTTCCCATGATTGATTCATCAATTTCCCACTTTCTTTCCACTGCAATAAACTCCAAAACATGAAACCCCCAACCAAATATAGGCAGTTTCATCAAGCTGCTCTTAAGGATATACTTTAAGTATCCCAAGTGACCCTTCCTCAATGCAAGATCCCACAAATACATCCAGTCAACTTCAGTTCTGTGGTTAGCAAAAAGCAGAACTCGCTCTCTCATGGGCAAAGTTTCACCAGAAAAAATCACCTTGGTCTTGTTGATTTTCTCAAACAAAAAGGGCCACAGAGATAACCATGTAGCAAAGAGAAAGGAAGTTGCCTTCCTGCTGTAATGTACACTGACAAGACGCAATAAAAGAGTGGTCACAGGGGCCCAATAAACAATCATCATAAAAGCAGTCGAAAGTAATATTACTAAACATGCTACACCCCTGAAAGCCCTCAAAGGTGTCAGGTGACGGTGTCTCGGTTGGTCTTTCAATGTGAAAGGCTCATGGACATCCATCTCTTTCCTGTTTCCATTCAAACACTCAGATTCCATGGAAGTACAACCATTAATACTTGACATCTTGCAAAACCCATTGATGGATCTGCTACATGGCTTAGTCATCACCTTATATCAATGAAGTGGTATGTAGACTAAACCAAGATGCAAATGGAAACCTGCAGAATTAGTTGAAAGAGATATGAGTACACCAGTCGTGCCATGGACACTAAAATTTACATAGAGAGCAAGAATCCTTAGTCGCCAATATCAAAACTAGCAGGCAGTTCATCATATATAATAGTTTTTAATCCAGCAAAACAAAAAAATGTATTATTCAAACATGGACTAAATGATTCATGTGAAAATCTCTCGAAAGTAACACATATTTAAATCACATTCTGATGGAGAATCTCTAACACTATAACTAATTTGTATGCAAGTTTTTTCTAAAATTAATTGTATATACAACTGCAAAATCTGATTGGCAATGCTTGAAGTATTAACAAGGACTTTGCTCACTAATTGAGATTTTTGAAATATACAGTACATTTAGACCAATAAGCATGCATCACCAGTTACTGTAGAAAAAATATATATCCCACAAACTATCAAACAAAAAATGCTCATTTAAATAAGTGATTCAGTTATCTCCATGAACCATGTGACTCTTATGGGTAATCGTGTTATTACCTTAATTGACCCAGATATAACAAATCCATAATTTACAAAAGATTTTTTATTTCAATATTCTTATCTTTACAATGCTAAATATTTTCAACTGGAAAAAGATTTGCACTTCGTAGCAGCGCCACAAGTGACAAAAAAGTTTCCTCCACCCAAGCCTCAAAACTATTATAAAAAACTGCAACTCGGTCCAGAATCACCGTGAACCGACCTGAACTACTTAAATCGATCTGGTTAAGTCAATTAATGAACTCAAACCAATAAATGAGAGAGGAAATTGGGCTAGGTTACACAATGTTGACCCAGACTGGACCAGCCCACATGAGCCCTGGACTGGTCACGTGCATCGCACATGCCTGTCCCAGGTAGCAGGTTAGGCTGAGGTGCAACGGGCTAAGCAAAGGGTGACAGAGTGGGTTAGGCTGCAATTGGCTCGCAGGCAAGGACGTGATTGGCACATGGGTTGGGATGCACTTGGCTCACGAATTGGCCCATGCCTAGCTCACAAACTGGGTTGCGCTTGGCCACACAGGCTAGGCCACCCCTTGCCACATGTTCTAGGTGGCCTAGTCTGGCTAATCAACCTGACTTAGGTCAAACCCAAGTTTGACCCCTATTATTAGATTTTAATTTTCTATTTTCTTATCAAAAACATTTTAAAATGTTATAGAATAACAATTAAGCATGAATGAATCATCAAAATAAGAACTTCATTAAAACTTTCTAAATTAATTCATCAAAGCAAACTTCTAAATAATTAAATTTAAAAATCTATTTTTTATGAATTAAACAATCTAACAAATTTATGATCCCAAATCAAATAGTAGAAATTCACATATAATTCCTTGAAATAAAGATATGTCCAATTAAATGAATTAGAACTATTATTTTAATCCAACAATAAGAATTTCAATAAATAAATTAATCTTAAAATTCATCAACTTATGATTTAAGCTTAAAAGACCATTATAAGTCAAGCATCATCAATATGAAATTAAATAATTAATTTAACATCAAAATTTCATGATCATCAATTATTAATTATAAAATTTTGAAATTTAAAGATTATTGTGAATCATAAAAATTATAATAATTTTAATACAAAGATTTCAAAAATATAAATCAAAACTTGCAAGAAAAGAGTGGAGGACCTATCTCTTCTCAGGAATCCTCTCTTTAATCTTTCCGCTGACAATCTCAAAGAGGAATGAAAAAGAGGGGAATGTTTATATACGAGAAGATAGGCCCTCCCCAAAAGGTAAGAAGTAATTAAATGTTCATATTTAATTTATTTTCACACACAAAAATAGAATTTGAAACATTTATAGACAATTTTGTTAAAAAAAGCTACCTTTTGATTTTTTTCCCAAAGGTGTCCCATGTTTTTATTGTTCCCAAATGGTGCATCTATTATGAATAATACCGAAAATACTTCTTACCGGCACAAAAGTTACTTTTCTTGCTACAATCTACTGGTTCACAAGGTGCACTAATCTAAGTGGATGGACTAGATACAGTGTTTTTCGTTGGTGGCCAAAACGCTGTAACAGGCCAAATTTTAGTCCTCATTTGGGAGATATTGTTCCTAAATTATTAGGAATACCTATTTGAATCCTACTATAGTATATCAAATGGTCATAGTGTGTTTTGATTCCAATTGGCTCACTTACAATATTTTCCAATAACATTAGTTTTTTTTTGTGGTGTTGAAGATATTATAAAGCTATTGAAAAACATTATAAGTAAAATCATATTATATCTCTTTAGTTATTATTACTCGTAGACCATTATGATACTAAATTTTAGGCTTGTAATTGGTTTGGTTGAGGTTGCAAGTCTATTTGGGTGATTTATAATGTTTTCAAATAAGTTTTACAGGGTTTTTCTTAAGGTGGTCAAAACATTGTAACATGCTAATTTTTTATCCTTATTTTTGTGTTGTTGTTCCTAAATTATTATAAATATCTATTTGAATCTTAGTTTGGTATATGAAATGGTTTCTAGTGTGTTTTTATTCTATTCAAATCACTTATAATGTTTTTCAATAGTGTTACAGTCTTTTTCTGAGGTATTGAAAACCCTATAAACTATAAAGGTACGAAAAAACACTATAAGTGATATTATATTATGCCTTTTTGGTTGTGATTGCCGATTAACCATTACAACACCAAATTTTTAGGCTTGTAATTGGTTCGATTGATGTTAGGAATGCATTTGGATATATATAGTGTTTTCAAGTAGGCTTTACAATGTTTGGAAGTAAACTTTATAGTGTTTTTGATCGGTGTACCCTCTAAACCAATGGTCCCTAAGGTGTCTCCGAGTTTGGTGAGAAAGTACCATTGGGGTCGGTGAAAGATATTTTCGGTATTTTTCCAAACAGAGGACACCACCATTTAAGAAAAACTAAAACAAGGGGCACCTTTTGGGAAAAAAGCAAAAGGGAAGCTTCTTCAAGGAAATCACCGAACATTTATTTCCTTAAAGTTCATGTCATTGATTAGGAAATAAATAAATTAACAATTTTTAAATTATTTAATCAATGATTAAATTCCTAACTTGTCCACACGATTAAAGAAACCAATTTTAATTAATTCCTTAATCATATTACACAAACATTGAAATGAATAATTCAAATAAGGTGACACATTAATTATAGTAATTTGATTTATAGTAAGGGGAAAATTTTTTGGCGATTACACTAATTTTATATACAAGATCACAAAAGAAAAAAGCATTTTTTTCAAAAATGGTTGTGCACTTGTTGCCACAGACAGCACCATCACCGTAGTCATAGTTTGTGCAAACAGAATGGGCAATCATGCATCTGGGATTGGCTTCAGTCTCCAATTCCCGTAGTAAACAAAATTTACCAATTATTTCACATAGCTAAAGACCACTGGTGTCATGACCAAACATTTAAAGTTAAGGATCTCTACCAAGGGCCCCTGACCATGAGACGAATTCAAGCAAAATCTTCGATACTTATCAATGGCGTAGGATATGATCATCCTTGATATTCTTTTTGGGGGTTTTATATATTGGACAACGTGACACCTTATGAAATAAACGTTTTAATCCTGAAATCCTTTCAAAAACCTTTTGATGTTACATTCTGTATATCCTTTCGCCAAAGATATTCCTTTCTTCCCACTCCTAGTAGCAAACTTAAAAGGTTACCAGTATCATGAATTGCGCAAATAACATCCAACAGAGTTGGAATCGATGTAGGGGGTACGCATCATATCCTCGCAGCAGCCAAGGCTACATAATAAACATCACTCCTCAAACCTAGCTTATATTGTTGATCAACATACTATGAAAGGTCTGAACCACTCTGCCCACGTCTTTCTGAACATAGATAGATCGACTTTAAGCCCTACAAGTCAAGTAGAAATCTAGACCAACCAGACACTAATCACTACATCCCTTGATCAGAAGAAAAGGCAATCATCAGCATCAAAATTCGACCGAAACTAGGGCGAAAAAAAATATAAGCGAGTAAAAGGAAATCAAGACCAGATGCATGCAGATCTAATCAGATCAGAATACGGAGAACCTCGAGAGGATGCGGAGCCGATGACACAGTAGGATCCGGTGGAAGGAGGAGAATCGGCGGCCGAGGGAAGGAACGGAATGGAGTCAATTGGAGGAAGTATTAGGAGATCAATAGATCAAACAATTTTGTGATCCGTATGGACACCAAAAGAGGCGGCCGCCGCGACACTCCGGGGTTTTTTTTGCGGGGTGGGTTTTATCTTTCGGTTTATATTTTATTTGCATCCGCTACTTTTTTCGTTGGAGGTGCGTTCACCCGCCTTGATCAACCGGCGTGACAAGTAGCGGGGCCCATTCAAGATCCCGGTTTTGCGGGTGCCACGCCAGGCACGTTTCGGGGTAAGCGTGGTGGGTTCCGCTACAGTGAGTAACAGAAGTACTTTTTTGTTCTTTATGGTTTAGTTTTATTATTAGGGAACTGATGAGATAGAGGAGCTAGGTTTCTCTCCAAGTCTAACGCATTCTGCTTCTCCTCCAATTCTGCTATCTACTCTCCCATCACCGCTTTGTCGGTGTGTAGTCGGATCTCAGAAAGATGAGGAAGTGGAGGGGATCCTTCCGACTCTAGCGCAAAGATGATGTATGGTGAGCCCACGAGTGTGGGTCCCTCCACATGAGGGTAGCAGTAGCTCACGCACGTGGTGTGATGCAGTCAAACCTCGAAGGGGGGATTAAGCTGACAGAGGACGTTAAGATGCGTGAAATCTCAAAATCTGACGGTGGACAAGTTTGTCTTCCCAGGGAAGCCGAGGTTGATCAAATTGTTATTACCCATTAATTGGATTTAAATATACATGGATTTAGAATATAATGCATACCTTTAATAAAAGATTAGGTGCCAATATATAGTTGTAGTTAAGAAGTATAGTTTGACCAGTGAAATATTAGACGTTTGACTTCTTTCATGAAACTAATGCAATGAGTTGTTTGTGCAACCTATAGATCCCCATACACCACATGAACTGGGGGATATTTTAATGCCAACAGCATTTATAATTGAGAATTTGACATCAGGTTCCAACGGAAGTGTAGGTCATTATCTCTGTGACTGTATATGACGTATGGATGACAGATATGCTGATGAATAATAATTGTACCTTATTGTTTCGTATATGTCATCTTCTATATTATTCTTTTATATAGAATCATAAATATCTGCTTCATGTTTCTTTTATACCTAATCCAAATTTAAAGCCAATTGAGCAAAGAGTTTACTATATATAAAGATCAATCATCGAGTTCCTCAGAACAATGGCGTGTATATACATATATATATATATATCGCGCGCTCGCGATCACGACCGAGACACACATGGATGTCCGGCCACACCGCCGGAAACAGACGCGATACACCGTATCCGCACAAACGCCCCACAGTGGATTGTGCCATACAGCATCGATTTGGCCATCGCCAACTTCGCCATGTTGTGAAGAAACGAGAGGCGGTGAGCGACCATCGATCTGATGGTGCAAGCAAACAAAAGGGAGGAAGCTGCGCTCGCGACCGAGACACACATGGATGTCCGGCCACACCACCGGAAACAGACGCGAGACACCGTATCCGCCAAAAGCGCCCCACAGTGGATCGTGCCGTACCGCATCGATTCGGCCACCGCCAACTTCGCCAACTTGTGAAGAAACGAGAGGCCGTGACCAATCATCGATCTGATGTGCAAGCAAACAAAAGGGAGGAAGCTGCTCGGAAACTGTCTTCCTTGGCCGCTGACCACGTACGTCCTATCTCTCTCTCTCTCTCTCAGAGAATACAAACGATATGAATGACACGTCCTTATCTTGGTTTTGGTTTTGCTCTTCGTTTCTGGAAACGATGGCTAGGAGGGACAGCCGATGCTCAATGATTGTCTCCCATTGATGATCATCACGTTGATGATGCCACAGATCCTGAGAGTAGCAAAGTTCATCTTTATCACCTCCGTGTAGTACTGTTCTTACTAGGAACTCTAATATCTTGTTTGATTGAAACAAATATCTTTTTACTGGCCATTTTCACTATGAAGCAACCGTCTGCTACAGAGCGACAACAAGCACATTTTGAGCCAGATGACTTGGGCCTATGGTACGGAGAGATTCACATGATATATATACATATATATATGTATATATATGTATGTATATATATATATGTATATATATGCATCTCAGTGAGAATCCACCGAGATAACAATCCCAAATTATATGGTTTCATGAAGGATAAATCCGTATGATCTCCTTGACTCTGTTCTGAGAGTGAGACAACCTCTGCCTCACAAGGACAACTGCAGTACGCCGATTCAATAGCATTTTGTTGTGCACAGAGCTCCTCGCCCCATTCTTCAGTTTCCCTCCTCCTCCTACTCAGTCTTCACACAGTCTCCTATCTAGTAGGAGCTCTGAAACCGCATGTCGAGTGAAGAGTCAAGCAGTCGCTCCCACGAGGAAACTGAGGAGGATGGAAGCCAGAACAAGCCTAGTGAATACACCGGAGCTCGTGACTCTCACAGGGGAAGATGGCTGCATGGTTGGGCTTTGGACCCCTGCACTAAATGGGTCCGGGAGTGGAACCGTATCTACCTCCTCGCCTGTGCTCTGGGACTGATCGTGGATCCACTCTTCTTCTACACGTTATCGGTGAGCGGCGCCTTGAAGTGCATCTTCGTCGACGGGTGGTTCGCCGTCACCGTGACGGCCTTGCGGTGCATGATCGACGCCATGCACGTCTGGAACATATGGTTGCAGCTTAAGATGGCCTACGGCGCTAAGCGATCCGAGGGGGAAGAGGAAGGCGAGAAAGGAGGAGGGGGAAATTTCATGCCGATCTACGTGAAATCTAAGAGGGGCTTCTTCTTGGATCTCTTTGTTGTTCTCCCTGTGATGCAGGTGATACTTCCCGGACACTGCCTCTTTGTCTATCGTATCGCATTAAGATAAATTAGATGCATCGTTTCTACTACAATGATTAATCGTACGGCAAGAACATCTCACATGAGAACTTGCTGGGTTTAGCACACAAGAATGCTAAATCAGATCTAAGTTAACAACACACAAAAGTTTAGAATGCGGAAGCAATTTACAGAGTTAGCAATAACTACATGTCAGTGATGCAAGAGATGGTGGATGAAGTTTTCCTGTTTGACCCAAAATTCATGGTTTTTAGGTAAAGATATCGATTAATGGGAGCTAAACTCGGTAGAAATCATAGTCTTGCAAGATGTGTAACTAATAGCCAAAAACAATGATGCAGATCGTCACCTGGGTGGGAGCTCCGGCGCTGCTACGGAGAGGAGCAACGACAACAGTGATGACCGTCTTCCTGATAACGTTCCTCTTCGAGTACCTTCCAAAGATCTACCACTCCGTCTGCATCCTGCGTCGCATGCAGAACTTCTCAGGACATGTGTTTGGGACTATTTGGTGGGGAATTGCTCTAAATTTGATGGTCTACTTCGTCGCATCACATGTCGGTATCCTTCCCTTACCTCTGATATTAACCTGAAAACGAATACAAACATCTGCAGATCGTTGTGATCATATTAAACGATCGCTTTGGTGTTCTTATGATAGGCTGTGGGTGCGTGTTGGTACCTGCTGGGAATACAAAGGGCGGAGAAATGCCTGAGAGTGCAATGCAGCCGGGTAAAAGGATGTGGTCCAAAAACAATGGCTTGCATGGATCCCATCTACTATGGTGCGGCAACAAGAATAAGGGACGAAGCCAGATTGGATTGGGCCAAGAACTTGGAAGCAAAGACTAGATGCCTCGATAGCAGTGACTATTTCCAGTACGGAGCCTACAAGTGGACCGTTTCTCTGGTTACTAACACTAGCCGGCTGGAGAAGATACTCCTCCCCATCTTTTGGGGCCTAATGACTCTGAGGTCAGTCTCTTCTTTTCTCCTGAGGGATCACCCCGTTGATGCCTGAAGGCGTCTCTTCTTTCAGCACTTTTGGCAACTTGGAGAGCACCACGGAGTGGCTAGAAATTGTCTTCAACATCATCATAATCACGAGCGGTCTCATTCTGGTCACCATGCTCATAGGAAACATCAAGGTATGAAGACTATACGAACAAACAAAGCTTGTTTTATTGGCGATTTGAGACGGTACATGATTGATTGATTGATTGCAGGTATTCCTACACGCGACTACGTCGAAGAAGCAGGCGATGCACCTGCGGATCCGGAGCGTGGAGTGGTGGATGAAGAGGAGGAACTTGACGCAGGGGATCAGGCAGAGAGTGCGGCAGTACGAGCGGCAGAGGTGGGCGGCGACGAGAGGAGTGGATGAGTGCGAGATGATCCGAAATTTCCCGGACGGGCTGAGGAGGGACATCAAGTATCACCTCTGCCTTGATCTCGTTCGGCAGGTAATGCTTATCAGAAGTTAAAGATTTGGAGATGGCAGAGAGGTGATCGAAGTGCAATCGATGCAGGTCCCTTTGTTCCAACACATGGATGAACTGGTGCTCGAGAACATCTGTGACAGGCTGAAGTCTCTCATCTTCCCTAAAGGGGAAGTGGTGAGCACATGAACATACCTGACTAAGCGTCTCTCTTATTCTTTATTACCATGTCTTCCTCGATCATTAGCTGCTCTCCCGTTGTGGTGGTCATCAGATTGCCAGAGAAGGTGATCCGGTCCGGAGAATGCTGTTCGTGGTGAGAGGGCACTTGCAGAGCAGTCAAGCCCTGCGAGATGGCATCAGGAGCTGCTGCATGCTGGGGCCTGGAAACTTCAGTGGCGACGAGCTCCTGTCATGGTGCCTGCGGAGGCCGTTCGTGGAGCGACTGCCGCCGTCTTCCTCGACGCTGGTAACCCTGGAGCCGACAGAGGCGTTCGGGCTGGAAGCTGGCGACGTGAAGTACGTGACGCAGCACTTCAGGTACACGTTCACAAACGAGAACGTGAAGAGGAGCGCACGGTACTACTCGCCCGGGTGGCGGACGTGGGCGGCGGTGGCGGTGCAGCTTGCGTGGCGGAGGTACAAGCACCGGAAGACCCTCACGTCGCTCTCCTTCATACGACCACGAAGGCCTCTGTCGCGGTGCTCCTCGCTGGGGGAGGAGAAGCTTCGGCTCTATACTGCGCTGTTGACCTCGCCCAAGCCGGATCAAGATAACTTCTTGTGAGGGATAGGATAGGCGATCGTGTTATTTGGGAACATGTTATGTTAATGTTGTTGTAAATCATATTTAAACGTATTTTATACTATCTTATTAAAATTACAAAAATACAAGTAGTATTTGATAAACATGATAATTTGTTTCTCGAGAAAAAATTGGAGACATAAAAATATATACAAGACTAAATATTACGGTTAATAATATATTCTTTGATGGTACTTATTCGTTATCCATTTAAATATTTTATTTACTGTTAATAACCTATTATAGTTCATCGTCTATTTGCACTAAATTACATCTTACTATAACTCAAAAGAACTTTGAATCATGTATTTTTCCCTCAAAAATACTCATTCTCCTTCGTATCTTTTTTAATGTTGATTGGATAAATAACGATAGAACTTTCGCATTAACATATATTATCTTTCTATGTCAGCTGAGGCTCCTATGTTAGTGCAACCAATCTAGACTCGGAATATGGTATTTCATTCTTGTATAAAATATATTGTCATCGATTTTTATCAGGTTACTGAATTCTAATTCTAATTACATACATTTGACCAACTAATAAACTTTCTCGCGAAACAATTTGCTCATAAAATATTCCAATTCCATCGACACTCATGATAGAAGCTCAAACTTACAAGGTTATGATAGTGGAATGATCATTAATACAAGCAAATCAAGATATAAATGATTGATAATAATTATATTTCTAATATATTATGATCATCAATTAATCAATAATTCAAGAATAATCATACAAATTGGGAATCACCCTCTTTAGTATATACAAATACAGAACATTACAATCAACAAGATCACAACCTTTTACAGTATAATTCAACACAATCTTGATGTGTGAGAACTTAAAAGCATCATTTAAAATATCACTTGGGACCAAAGAAATATCATATAATCCTTTTTAAAAAACTTTATTTAAGAGATTGTTTAATGGTAGAGGTCTAAAATTTAGCATCAATCGCACATCATATAAATGCTATTAAATCACAAGGCACGAAACCTAGCAAAACTGTTTATTGGATACTCAAATTAAGACAGATCTCGAGTTCTTCAGAATTGAATATATTAGAACTTGAGTCAGAAAGTCTTTAGGAATACAACCAAAATATTTTTTGTAGTGAGATTTGTTATCGTTATGCTTAGAGACATATATTTATATATAAAATAGTTATATATATTTTTATTTTAAATGATATCATTTCGTATAGAATCTAGATATCATGTATTAGTGTGGATATGATTATAATACTTAAGAAGTGACATTGTGTTAGTTATATGACTAGGAGGTATCAATCAAGTGTGTCAATCATATCATTATCCTTGAATTATACTATATTTTTTATATAATTATATAGTTTTACTAAAGGTTGTCAATTGTGGCTACAAAAAAGGAATAAACGATTACAAAATGTGTTGTGGAGTATGAAAAATATAGATTTTTTTCACCTTTTGTGTGTATGTCAAAAATTTAGTAAAACTTTTTAGATTTTATTAGAATTTTATTTTATTTTATTGAAATAAAAGATAATTTTTTTAAATAAATCAATGTCAAAAATATTATGTTTAGTGATATTTTAACCTACTCTAAATTGGTAAAAAATTTATTTTAGAGTATCTTTTGATTAAATTATTAGTAAAATAGAATATAAGAGTTGATTAAAAGAAAATATTATACATTGTTTATTAAATTATTGGTAAAATAGAATAAAAGAGGTAATTAAAATAAAATATTTTATAAGTATGCGGTGAGCATGGATCGAACACGCGACCTTCAGATCTTCAGTCTGACGCTCTCCCAACTGAGCTATCCCCGCTTATTTTTATTTTATGACATTTTGCTATTATAAAATAATTTTAATCTGTAATTTTCGGCTAGCACAGATCAGTGGCAGTGTGCCACAACAGAATGCTTTGGTCGAATTCCACCTTACGCTCCAGCCAAATTTCTTCATATGTTTCTGCTGCTCGAGTGCCCATTCGCCTCTGCAGGCACTGAAACGCTTGGAGTCTTTGGACTCCTCTTCGCTGATGGAATTGCTCTTAAGGTCCCTAAAGATGTGTCTTTCTTTTACCGTGAGGAAGCGGAGGAATCTGTTGCATGGGGATGGATGGTCCTTGAGGCAGAAGCTGATGAGATTATACTGCGCCATGGAATTAGACCATCTCGGCTTGTTGGGTGGCCGCAGGAAAGAGTTTGTAGCGGAGACGAAGCTGGAAATGCGGGGCTGTGAAGGCCCAATCTGAGAAGGCCAACAGAGCAACAGAATTGATTTCAAGAACAAGAGCTCTGACTATGAGCGTGCAAGTAATTATAATGTCGATCTCTTCGTATCCGTGCTTTTCGGTGAACAAGAAGAGCAGAAAAGCAGACAGAATGGAGAAGAAACTGGTGAAACGAAGCCACGGCCCTGCAACAGTGTGAAGCACGGAATACTTGGTGTAAAGGACCTCGTAAACGAATGAGAGCTCTTGACCATGGAGTTCCGCAGGCTGTCCATGCTCGCAGACATAAGAGACCACGACTTCTCGCCCTACTTGAGAATCCCGGCGAGAAACATCATGGCCGCAGGGGCCGTGAGCCTTGTCTCTGGCAAGGAACCAACAAAGACGTAGAAAGCCACGGCAACCTGAAACACGAGCCCCATCAAGTGCCTCATCCACAGCTCGTTATCCTCAAGGGAGAAGGCCGTGATGGTATAAGGGCCGCCGAGGTGCAAGAGAATGAAAGGCGACCAGAAAGCGAGGCGGTCTTCGTTCAGGGTGCTGTGAGAGGAAGAGGCGCAGTGAGAGCCAGTGTGGTTATTGGAGAGGATGCCAAGAGCGAAGGTGGCGGGCGGCCCAGTCGGCGAGCAAGTAGGCCGACCAGAGGATGAAGCTGATCCACTTGGAGACAACGTGGGTCCGGTGGCTCCCGGAGAAGATGAGGATGATCTGCAAGGTCAAGCTCATCAAAATGAATGACCGGAGATCCCAGTCATTCCATGCTTGCCTCCACCTGTAAGGGAAGATCTCCGTCTCTCTCTCTCTCTCTCTCTCAGCTCTCTCAAGTGTCCAAGAATG
This sequence comes from Musa itinerans, assembly GCA_001649415.1. Taxonomy (NCBI): domain Eukaryota; kingdom Viridiplantae; phylum Streptophyta; class Magnoliopsida; order Zingiberales; family Musaceae; genus Musa; species Musa itinerans. The sequence goes on from LVTN01000034.1 coordinate 437,437, forward strand.
AGTGTGGCCTTGAGTTGACTCAGCGGTCCAAAAGTTTGGCGTGTAGGCGTGAAGAGAGACAGAAGACGACAAGAGACTGGAGGGAGAGATGGTCCTTCCTTGAATTTTCTGCTGCAGTGAGGTTGACGTTGTCCGCCCGAATCAATATTTAGACGGATTGGACATATGGCACAGATCCGCCTAACTTGCAAGCAGCATTTGAATTGGTCCAATGTTTCGATTTCTTTCCATGTCTTGGCCTCACATTGACCGTAGCAGTTCCATCATCCCTCCGAAGATTCCTGGTCTCTTCCTGAGACCTCAGTGCCACTTTCCTCTTCCACTTCTCTGCTTCATCACAACTCGAAGTCTCGAATTCGAGCAGTTCCGAGAGATCGCACACAGGAATGGCGGTGGCGATGGTGCAGTTCCTCATGGAGAAGTTTGTGGATGCGCTGGAAGAAGAAGACAGTTCGGCGGTTCCCTTCCATGCTCTGTTCCAGGGCATAAAGGAGGATCTTAAAGTGACAATGAGGTCCTCCGTGCCCCTGGGCACCGCCGACCTCCTCCGCGACTCGCTGTACGACCTCAATGACATACTGATCGAGTGCCGAACGCTCTCCAAGAAGCACACGGACCTCAAGCAACGGAAGCGCGTAAGGCTCTCTTCCATGTCGAGTCTATGGTTTCTGTACAAAGCGAAGAAGAGGCTGCAGGCGATCAAGCACAGTATCCAACCCAGAAGCCATGGAGCGATGGATCAGAATTACAGTAGTGGTTCGTTAAGCGGTGACATGGAGTTCGATAGGTGGACTTGGCGTTCGGTGGACAAATCGACGGTTTATGGTCTCGACGATCAGCTAAACGCGATAGAGAGAATGCTATTGGAAGAGGATAGCGGCGGATTCAAAGGAATCGGGGTTGTGGGGATGGGTGGAGTTGGCAAAACAGTGCTAGCGCAGATGGTCTTCAACAGTCCGCCGGTGAGAAGGCGCTTCTTTCCGCGGCTATGGGTGTGCATGTCTCAGACAGCGAAAAGAGGTAGAGATGTCCGAAGAGAGATGTTGGAGAGGATGCTAATGGCACTGGGAGTCGAGGAGGAGGCCATCACATCCATCTCAGAAGCCGGTGCAGGCAGCGGTGGCCTCGCGGAGTTGATGTTCGCGCTCCACCTCCAATTGATGAACAAAAGATATCTCATCGTGTTCGACGACGTCTGGAACATCGATGAGTGGTACCAAGGCTTACTGAGCTCGGGTTTGCCGGACGAAGGCGAATGGGCCGGTCATCTTCGTCTTGACCGTGTGTTGCCGAAGGACTGCGGCGGGTCGGTCATCGTCACAAGCAGATTGGAGGCGGTGGCTGTGCAATTGGTCGGGAAAGAGAACATGTGTCGGATCGAGCCCGATAAAGACGGGGAATGTTGTTGGAATATATTCATGGATTCAGTGACGGAGGGCGGGCTTGCGGGCGATCATCCTACTCTGAGAAGCATGAAGACGGAGATCGTGGATAGATGTGGTGGCCTGCCATTAGCCGCAAAGACCATAGGGGAGATCTTGCGTGGATCTCTCTCACCAGCAGAGAATTCGGAGCCTGAGAACAAGCTTCATCCCTGAGATCTCTGTGAAATCGGTGGCAATAAACAGATGCCAATAGATTCTTGTATCTGTCAGGGATAGAATTTTTTTTCTTTTTCTTGTAACATTCTTGCATTTATTTTCCTGAAACACCCACAAATAAACCATGCAAATCAAATTTCATATTTGACTATATTTTCAAATAACTCCGACAATCATCTCGGTGGATTAGATGCATCAATCCAATCAGCTACATGTTGATAGATTTTACTCGATGAGAGAGTAGATCTGTAGTGGGACAGCGTAATTACTTCTCTATCATCAATTTGGCCCTTGCATGCCCTTCTTCGATCCGATACTGCTCCCCTATTCCTAAATGGGCCATTAGAAACCACACCATCGTGAGCAGCTCTCCGCCGGCGCTGAGCTGCTTCGCGTGGAAGTACCCTCTGCAATTGCTTGCGGCGTAACATAACATCTCCACCCATACTGCACTCACTAGCTTCCATCTTCTTTTCTCCTCCACCTCCAGCAAGTCTTTTGCTAGCATACAGGCATCGAACAACACCGATTTGCTTCGGTCCCCTTTCACTTGCACAGGCGGGACTTTGGTCTCCACGCAAAGAAGCATCTCGCAGGCTTGTTCCTGATCTGGCGTCTCCACACCACGCGAGAAGAAGTTCTTGGCCTCCGCGCAGGTGTCCCCGTACCTGATCTGTCCAATCCCAGCGGTCAGCATGAAAGGCCGCACGACGAGAAGGTACAGCATGTAGTCCGACGCACGCTTGCTGATCCTTCGGTAAGAAAGCGTATCCGTCGACTGGTTGGTGTCGTCGGAGTAAAAGCAGAGATCAGTGGCAATGTGCCACAACAGAATGCTTTCGTCGAATTCCACCTCCACGCTCCAGCCAAGTTCCTTCAGATGCCCCTTCTGCTGCAGAGCCCATCTACCTCTGCAGGTGCTGAAACGCTTGTAGCCTTTGGAATCATCTGCGCCGATGGATTTGTTCTTGAGGTCCTCGAAGACGAATTCTTTCAGGTCGTCGGTAACAGGGCAATAGCTGGTATGCCAGTACCTGTCCCATGCTTCTTTCACCGTGAGGAAGTGGAGGAATCTGTTAAATGGGGATGGACGGTGTTGGAGGCAGAAGCTAATGAGATTATGCTGCGCCATGGAATTAGACCATCTGGGCTTGTTGGGTGGCCGGAAGAAAGAGTTTATGGCAGAGACCATGTTGGAAAGTCGGGGATATCCGAGATCTTTCAGCCTGAGAGAGGCCCAATCCGAGAATATCAACAGACCAACAGAATAGATCTCGAGAGCAAGAGCTCCTGCTAAGAGCGTGTAAGTAATTATAATGTCGATCTCTTTGTATCCGTGCTTTTCGGTGAACGAGAAAAGCAGAAGGGCAGTGAGAATGAAGAAGAAACTGGTGAAACGAAGGACAGGGCCAGCAACAGTATGAAGGACGGTGGACTTGGTGTAAAGCATCTCGTACACGAAGGAGAGCTCGATCTCGATCACCTTGAAAGCCTGGATGGGAGAGCGCTTGAGAAAGAAGGACTGGCTCTCGTTTCGATCGTGGAAACTGAGGATGAGGTCGACGATAAGGCGCTTGAAAGTGTGGAAGAACTGATGAGCTTTCGTCACGATCGTGACTGTGCGGATCTCCTCCACCAATGTATCGAATGACCGCGGTCTCGATTCTGGCTCTTTCTTCATCTCAATCTCCGTTCTTAGTCCGGCGGCGGACATCGCCGCATAGTCCTCCATGAACTTGGCATAGTTGGGGCCGGGGTCGGGGGGCGTGACCATGGAGTTTCGCAAGCAGTCCATGCTCGCACACATGAGCGACCATGACCTCTCGCCGTACTTGAGAATCCCGGCGAGAAACATCATGGCCGCTGGGGACTTGAGCCTGGTTTGCGGCAAGGAACCAACGAAGACGTAGACAGCTACAGCAACCTGAAACACGAGTCCCAGCAAGTGCCTCAGCCACAGCTCATTATCCTCGAGGGAGAAAGCCGTGATGGTATCAGGACCGCCGAGGTGTAGTAGAAGGAAAGGCGACCAGAAAGCGAGGAGGTCGTCGTTCTGGGTGTGAGAGGAAGAGGCGCAGCCAGAGTCAGTTTGGGTATTGGAGAGAATGCCGAGGGCGAAGGTGGCGACCCAGTCGGCGAGCAGGTAGGCGGACCAGAGAATGAGGCTGATCCAGCTGGAGACGACGCGCTTCCTGAGGCTCCCGGAGAAGATGAGGATGATCTGCAAGCTCAAGCTGATCAAGATAAATGACCGGAGATCCCAGTCATTCCATATTAGCCTCCACCTGTCGGGGAAGACCTGCATCGATCTCTCTTGTCTAGCCCTCTCAGCTAACATGCACTGGCATTGATCTAGTGTCAGTGTGTCCTGCAACTGAACTAGGAAGAATGATGAAGTATGTGTGGATCAAGGAAGGTCGCTGGAATGTGAGACAGTTTCCAGTTTCGTGCGTGTCGGTCATCATGAACTGTAGGAGCGTGGAAATGGATCGGAAAGAGGTGCCTCCGAAGTCTTGCAATTTCCAGGAAAATGATCGGGACAGTTCAGACGAGGGACGTTCTTTTTGGTCAACATTATCAGCACCTCGATTTTGACCTACCAAACTAGCAGGTTCTCGGTGCCTTCTCGGCGTTGTCCCCCCTGCTTCTCGGAAACCTTCAATCTTGTATCGTGCACTCCATTTTTTCTGGAACACCAAGTGAAACATTCTTCAGATCACACCTAAGGGGTCTTCTCTTAGAGCAAATGCTTTGAGTTCCATTTGTCCCGGTACAGCCATATTCTTCAACAAAAGAACACCAGCTCAATCAAGGGTGTACACTTGCATTGTCGGAGCTCTGGACGGAGCAATGGCCACGGGGGAGCGCAGCATTCAGCATTTGATGGAAGAGGTAACAAATCCCGACGTTGGGACGGTGGTCGTTCACGGGATTTCCGGACTAGGGAAGACATGGACCGCAAGACAAGCTTATGGTCGAGCGATGGCTTCTTCCCTCTTTGATGTCTTCCTTTGGATCTCCCTGTCCGTCACATGTACCACCAGACGGGCGAGACAGAAGATACTGGAGAGCCTGTCGATCGCGGTTGAAGACAATGGCGATGAAGAAAGGGTCACAGAAAAGATCCATTCGTTTCTATCCGGGAGGAGGTTCCTGTTGGTGCTGGATGATGCTTGGTTTACAGAGGATCGTGTGCTGGCAAAACTAGGAGTACCTACACCCAGGCACAATGCCTCCAAGGTCGTCGTCACCACCAGAACCAGCAGAGCACTAACAGTGATGGAGCCTAACGTCGTGATAGAACAGAGCTCGCTCAGTAGAAAGGAATCGTGGGATTTGTTCTGCCAAATTTCTGGGCACAGCATCGTGAATCGTTTCGGGCAAATGGTGGTGGAAGGAAGCCATGGCATGCCTTTGTTGATCGTGCTAATGGCAGGAGCCTTGAAGGATTCGATTACTGATTCGGCAAATGAGGAATTAACTGCTAAAGTGTCGTCGGCATTGCTGAACGAGGTTACTGCCGCAAGGTTCGCTTACTCCATGTTGCCGGACGATGAGGTAAAACACTGCCTCGTTTACTGCTTGCTCTTCCCTGGGGATATGGCACTCCATGACGATGAACTGATCCAGTATTGGCTCATGGACGGACTGATTGCTGAAGGATATCTGAGCGTAGCGGCTACTGATAGGGCTCAAAAGATCCTGCAGCTGCTTTTACATCGTCGTCTATTATACAGGGAGGACGATGACCATGTCCGCATGCATGAAGCAGTTCGAGAGGTTCTCATGGACACTGGGAGGCAACGAGACCACCATGGATATTCCTGTGCGACCCACTCAGAAGGGCTGACTTCCATTTGGCTTCCTGATGGGCGATACGAGAGGATCTCATTGATGGAGAGCAGCACGGATAGACTGCCACAAATCCCCCAGTCCTTCCTTTCCTCCTTATTTCTCCGGGGAATTCGCTCGTTGAAGGTAATCCCGAACTCATTCTTTGACAAAAGGCAGATCCTCACTCTCAGTTTTTTGGACCTTTCCTTCACTGCAATCACGAATTTGCCGTCCTCTACCTCCAATTTGGCCAATCTTCAATATCTACTCCTAAAAGGTTGCGAACATTTAGAGGAGCTACGGAACATTCGCTCACTACGGAAGCTCCTGGTGCTTGACGCTTCAGGGTGCTCTGCCCTGAGGACGATCTCGCCTGGATCATTCACTATGATGAGCATGCTGAGAGTCCTTGATCTTTCTCGTACCTCGATCGAGTTCTTCCCAACGTTCTCCAGGCTCCCAGAACTCCGCTGCCTTTTTCTCAGAGGATGCCGGCGCATAAACTTCCAGGAAAGTGTGTTTCGCATAGCAGTTCTCCCAAAACTGAAGGAGCTCGATCTTTCGGGTACTTCACTGCCAGAATTCCCGTACGGGATCACAAAAACTGGTCACATACTGAGCCTGAAGCTGTGCACAGAGAGCAACGCGGTTGATTGGAAGGTCATGCAGTGGCTGCAGGCTGGATTGACTTGGGACGAGCACGCCGGAGTTTATGCCTCCATCAATACATGCGTGGACGACAACAGAACTTACCTGTCTGTAAGCAACACAAGTTTCTTCCAATCCTTGGACAAAGATTCTCCGCTGTGGGATAATTGCTTTCTGAGGTTCCATTTTCGTGTTTGTCCCTCCGAAGAAGCGAACAGAGACAGTGAGTTCGTTTTCCAAAACGAGAACTTTGTTTTCAGAGAAACTTACTTCGGAACGAAATATTGTTCGCATCCCCCGAATGCTTGCCGATTTCTGGAGATCCATCATGTTCGTCCTTGGGGAATTGGAGGAGTCCTTAATCATGCGGATGTCGTCTTCTTGAATGACGTGAAGTTGGTGAAGCAACTCTCAGATTTTGAACTGCAGAACCTCGGAGCAATGAGAGAGTGTTGGATTCGGAGGTGTGACCAAATGGAAAGCATCTTCACGGCAGAATTAGAGGATGTGTCTGAAGTTTTAAGCTTGGAGAAGCTATGGATCTCAAATCTCGAAAAGTTGAGCTTCTTGTTTGCTGGTGTGGAGAAGGAAACAAACTTCACTAGCCTTAAACACATCCATATCGATTGCTGTCCAAATCTTGTTGGTCTCTTTTGTTCAACCCTGCGCTTCCAAAACCTTGAAACTCTGCAGATAAGATTCTGTGATAAGCTGGAGAGCGTTTACGATCACTCCGTGCAAGGAGAAGAAGCCTTTCCAAGACTGCACACGCTACGTCTGTGGGAACTGCCGGAATTGAAGAGTGTGTGTGGAGGTATTTTGCCATGTCTTAAGCACCTCAAGGTGAAGGAGTGCCCCAAGCTGAAGGCACTCCCCGTGGGCGTCAATGACATGACCCCAATCGCCATCATCCGAGGAGAGAGACAATGGTGGAATAACGTGACGTGGGAAGATGAGAGGATCAAGTCTCATGTACTCTTCAGAAGATGGGGTCGATTCTGACAGCATTGCTCAGGACAAGAACAAATAAGAAATTGATGTTTGTAGTTAATTTTTAATCTGTAGTTGTAACCAAAGTGACAAGTTTCTGTAGACAAATTTAGTCTAGAAAGAAAGAATCTATTGGCATCTGTTTATTGCCACCGATTTCACAGAGATCTCAGAGATAAACTAGTAGATCATCAATCAATTCTCAACCGTTCTCAGGTTCCGAATTCTCTGCTGGTGAGACAGATCCACGCAAGATCTCCCCTATGGTCTTTGCGGCTAATGGCAGGCCACCACATCTATCCACGATCTCTGTCTTCATGCTTCTCAGAGTAGGATGATCGCCCGCAAGCCCGCCCTCCGTCACTGAATCCATGAATATATTCCAACAACATTCCCCGTCTTTATCGGGCTCGATCCGACACATGTTCTCTTTCCCGACCAATTGCACAGCCACCGCCTCCAATCTGCTTGTGACGATGACCGACCCGCCGCAGTCCTTCGGCAACACACGGTCAAGACGAAGATGACCGGCCCATTCGCCTTCGTCCGGCAAACCCGAGCTCATTAAGCCTTGGTACCACTCATCGATGTTCCAGACGTCGTCGAACACGATGAGATATCTTTTGTTCATCAATTGGAGGTGGAGCGCGAACATCAACTCCGCGAGGCCACCGCTGCCTGCACCGGCTTCTGAGATGGATGTGATGGCCTCCTCCTCGACTCCCAGTGCCATTAGCATCCTCTCCAACATCTCTCTTCGGACATCTCTACCTCTTTTCGCTGTCTGAGACATGCACACCCATAGCCGCGGAAAGAAGCGCCTTCTCACCGGCGGACTGTTGAAGACCATCTGCGCTAGCACTGTTTTGCCAACTCCACCCATCCCCACAACCCCGATTCCTTTGAATCCGCCGCTATCCTCTTCCAATAGCATTCTCTCTATCGCGTTTAGCTGATCGTCGAGACCATAAACCGTCGATTTGTCCACCGAACGCCAAGTCCACCTATCGAACTCCATGTCACCGCTTAACGAACCACTACTACGGTCAATGTGGAACTGCTACGGTCAATGTGAGGCCAAGACATGGAAAGAAATGGAAACATTGGATCAATTCAAATGCTGCTTGCAAGTTAGGCGGATCTGTGCCATATGTACAATCCGTCTAAATATTGATTCGGGCGGACATCGTCAACCTCACTGCAGCAGAAAATTCAAGGAAGGACCATCTCTCCCTCCGGTCTCTTGTCGTCTTCTCTCTCTCTTCACGCCTACACGCCAATCCATCTAAATGCGTGGAGAGTCCAAGCTTTTGGACTGCCGAGTCAACTCAAGGTTATACTCTTTATAAAAGTTAAGCTGTTAAAAAATAAAAACCAGCGGGTATAGCTTAATTGGGAGAGCATCGAAGGACGCGTTCGATTTGACCTTTATAAAATATTTTATTTTAATTAACTCTTCTATTCTATTTTATCAATAATTTAATAAAAAAATATATAATAATTTCTTTTAATCAACTCTTCTTATATTCTATTTTGAGGTCTCAGGAAGAGACCAGGAATCTACGGAGGGATGATGGAACTTCCACGGTCAATGTGAGGCCAAGACATGGAAAGAAATGGAAACATTGGACCAATTCAAATGCTGCTTGCAAGTTAGGCGGATCTGTGCCATATGTCCAATCCGTCTAAATATTGATTCGGGCGGACAACGTCAACCTCACTGCAGCAGAAAATTCAAGGAAGGACCATCTCTCCCTCCAGTCTCTTGTCGTCTTCTGTCTCTCTTCACGCCTACACGCCAAACTTTTGGACCGCTGAGTCAACTCAAGGCCACACTCATTCTTGGACACTTGAGAGAGCTGAGAGAGAGAGAGAGAGAGAGACGGAGATCTTCCCTTACAGGTGGAGGCAAGCATGGAATGACTGGGATCTCCGGTCATTCATTTTGATGAGCTTGACCTTGCAGATCATCAATTAACTCTTCTATTCTATTTTATCAATAATTTAATAAAAAAATATATAATAATTTCTTTTAATCAACTCTTCTTATATTCTATTTTACTAATAATTTAATCAAAAGATATTCTAAAATAAAATTTTGATCCTAGGTTAAAATATTTTTTTTCTCAATTTGATGTGGGAAACTTATTTGTAAAGTCATATTCATATTTCAATTAAATTCATAGTCATTCGACCCATTACAATCACTAAACATAATATTTTTAAAATTTATTTATTTAAATATAAAAATCAACGGGGATAGCATCAGACTGAAGATATGAAGGTCGCGTGTTCGATCCATGCTCACCGCATGATTACAAAATATTTTTTTTAATTAACTCTTCTATTCTATTTTACCAATAATTTAATAAAAAAAATATAATAGTTTCTTTAAATTTAAAAATTAGCGGGGATAGCTCAGTTGGGAGAGCGTGAGACTGAAGATCTGAAGGTCGCGTGTTCGATCCACGCTCACCGCATGATTACAAAATATTTTATTTTAATTAACTCTTCTATTCTATTTTACCAATAATTTAATAAAAAAAATATAATAGTTTCTTTAAATTTAAAAATTAGCGGGGATAGCTCAGTTGGGAGAGCGTGAGACTGAAGATCTGAAGGTCGCGTGTTCGATCCACGCTCACCGCATGATTACAAAATATTTTATTTTAATTAACTCTTCTATTTTATTTTACCAATAATTTAATAAAAAAATATAATAATTTCTTTAAATATAAAAATTAGCAGGGATAGCTCAGTTGGGAGAGCAAGACTGAATCCAAGCTCACGATTACAAAATATTTTATTTTAATTAACTCTTCTATTCTATTTTACCAACAATTTAATTAAAAAAATATAATAATTTTTTTAAATATAAAAATTAGCAGGGATAGCTCAGTTGGGAGAGCATCAGACTGAAGATCTAAAGGTCGCGTGTTCGATCCATGCTCACCGTATGATTATAAAATATTTTATTTTAATTAACTCTTCTATTCTATTTTACCAACAATTTAATTAAAAAAATATAATA
>LVTN01000034.1:454799-467601 GCA_001649415.1 Musa itinerans
TATATATATATATAATGATGTTCATGAATCTATACAATAGGAATCAGATCGTGATGAGATCACGATAATGAGACCGATTCATCTTTAAATATAGACACTAAATAATCTCAGTCATAGATTACTCGAGAGAGACATCGAGATAACAAGACATAGTGGTGTATTGTATACTCGTTCATATGATGGAGGCGGTTGGTCTCATAACTGCTTATGTGGGGACACTAGGGATACAGTGTAGGTGCTCATTAGAGAATGAGTTCACTGATTGATTCGCTCACAAAATGCTGGATGGTTGATGATACCTCATTATCAGACAGCAATTCCGTCATCCCAGTGGTGTATCTAATCCTTAGACTTGAGACACCAAGGATGTCCTGTATAAGTACTCCACTCATTGATACCAGACTTATAGGCTTGGAAGTTTCAGATCTAGCATAATCGGTCATCGAGAGTGATAGCCAACCTTACGAGGTCTATTGAGTGTCAATAAAAGATCATCCGCTCTCGATATCATGAGAGGAATATCACATGTGTTCTTGTTTAAACAAATCCCTAACTAGGGTTATTCGAATTGAGAGATAAAGTGTTCTTTAGGAGAATCCGATTAAAGCGAGACTCGAGTAGAAACCGTGTGAGCCTAACAGCACCATGCCCAATATACGGTCTCTGGGTATTAGAAAGATGAGCAACTATAAGTATACGGTAACTAAGGACAAATATGTTCAAATGATTGGATTCCCCTGTATCATCTGGGGGACTATGGCATAGTGGCATAGTATGTCCGTAGTCGATGAGTCGAGTGAATTATTATAAAGATAATAATTCACTAAGTCAAAAGGAGTTCTAACAAATATGACTCATGACCAGCTCGATATTCGGATATGAGATATCCGTTGGAGCACATGTCTTATTGGATATCCAATAAGCCCCTAAATTATTTGATCATATGGATGTGATCCAATAAGAGACAATGAGAGATTATTGGGTAAAGATCTACTAATTTAAGAGGCTTGGGTAGTTAAATAGAGATTCAATATCCAATATGGTAGGATCCATTATGGTTAAGTTGACATGAGGTCTTTATTAATAGGAAGAAACCAAAGAGTCATATGCTATGCCTTTTTTGTTGCCACATATTCTCTTATCTCCTTCTTCTCCTCAGCCAACAACTCATATTTGGGACGTGTAGAGACTTGGGTAGCTGAGGAGTGTCTTCATAAGCCCTGCCGTGTGGATCACTATTAAAGAGGAGGACAAGTGATCTCCTTCTTCCTCTTTCACAGATTTACAGAATTTCAGGGATATACGATATCCCTTGGTAAAACACATATCTCATATACGTGCAGTTTTTGATTTTGCGTACTAATCTTTGCACGACGATGAAACCTTTTTGTGAAAATCTATAGGATTTTTTTTTTGTTCTTTTGTTGCACGTGTGATGTCGCCTCTAGATTCCCTATAGTGGTATTAGAACTAAGTTGTTCGTGCGAAGAATAAATTTTAAACTACACGTGTTACGTTTTAGAAAGGCTTTTGGCTCAAAATTATTGATGCAAAGACGAGAAAGGGCAGTAACTGTTATTGCCCTCAGAGATTGGCCAAAAGCCGCTTATAGCCTTGGTTGCCACCTACATGTAGGCGATCGGCGGCCTACCTGTAGGTAAGGCACTCGCAACGGAAGTGACAACGCCCGCGGGCGAGCTACCTACGGGGGTGGCACTCGTCGGCAGGCAAAGAGGGGCGGCGTCGTCCATGGGCGCAACGCCCACGAGCAAACCGCCTATGGGCAAAGGCAATCACCTATAGGGTGGTGGTGGTGGCCGCAACGCAGCATGAGAAGGGGAATTAGGGTTTTTTGGATAAAAAATAATTTTACCCCTCCTAATTTAAAATTTTTTGAGGTTTGTCCTTTTGCCTAAATTACATAATTACCCTTCACAGATCAATTTTTTTTTTGCATATTCTGAATTTTAGAAAGATATTAGTTAATTAAAAGGTTTAATTAACTATTATTATTTATGTAGTAGTCCTATATAATGATATGTACATATGATGTATCATATGGACGGATGATCATGAACCGTGTAATGTGATGTGATCATTATTATTATTATTATTGAGGTCTATGAGTCTTTATTTTTTCTTATTTATTGTTGGGTCTACGTGCCTATGATTATGTTATAATTATAAGAGGAGGCGTAGCACGAGCATGGAGGCGATAGCGAGACAACTTGTAAAACTCCATGGTTAAACCCCTTGACCCCGACACTAACTTTGCCAAGTCGATGGAGGACTACATGGGTTGGATCATGCTTGGTCATATGGGTTGGGTCATACCTTTCCACATTTGTTGGCTTATACTTGGTTACATAGACTGAGTCATATATAACTATATGGGCTGCAGTCCTACGTAGCCACATAAGTTAGATCATACATGACCATATGAGTTGGGTCATACTTAACCACATAGGTTAGGTTGTACCTGGCTATAAGGGTTAAGTCGACTCGGTCTACTAGATTAACTTAACTCAGGTCTGACCCTAGTTAAACTCTTCTTATCAAATTAGATTTTTAATATCTTAAATTATTAAAGAGTAATTCAAATTGATGAATTAAAGAATTTAAATTTATGATCTTAAATTTAAAACTAATTAAATCATAGAAATTCATACATAATTCTTCAAAAAATATAGATATATCTAATAAAATAAATTAAAAATATTATATTAATTTAAAAATAAAAATTTTAATAATTAAATCAATCTTGAAACTTTAGAGAACATTATATAAGTCAAATAATCATTATAATAGCATAAAGCAATTATCAACGAGTTGCGGAGGAGGTCGGCGGTGCCCAGAGGCACGGAGGACCACATTGTCACTTTGAGATCCCTCCTTTATGTCCTGGAACAGAGCATGGAAGGGAACCGCCAGGCTGTCGTCTTCTTCGAGCGCATCCACAAACTTCTCCATGAGGAACTTGCACCGACGGCACCGCCATTCCTTTGGCGAGAGCTAGGAAACAAGGAAAATATGACCGACTTCAGGTCCTGATTAAGCCGAGAAGAAGAAGAAGAGGAGGGAATCGGCAGTGAGGTCACAAGAAGAGAACGGGAACCTTGGGAGAAAAGTATGGTATGATCCACATGATTAGTCTCTTTCCTGCTTGACTGACTTCATATGTATATTCTTTCTCGACAAAATTGACAATAATTTCTTTAGTCTACTATATATGAGCGAGCTCTCAGAATCAACCCAGAAAACGAGTTCATCATTAAAGCATATTTGCAAGTCATTAGCACTTTAAGCTCTGTCACACACATTGATTGCCATACACTTTTTGTGTAACTCAATACACAAGTAACACCACCAAGCAAAAGTTACTAAATAACTTGGATGCAAATCCTTTCTCATCTTTCAAGAATTCGTGGCTGGCTTCCACAATCCCAACCCAGTACCGCTGCCCAAATGCTTAAACTCTGTTGCCTCCAAGTGATTCCCATGTCCGGCAAATCCTGTCCCTCCTTTCGCCAAGCAAACCAGGTTCCTCTCCTTGCATCCCTTGTTGCAAACTAGACAAACTTTATCAGCAGCTAAGAACTTATCAGAGCACTTCTTGCAGAATACATGACCACATGTGCTCACGGCCACCAGGGAAAGGGTGTTTGTGAGTGTGACCTTGCAGCTCGGGCATATGTAACTGATTTCTTGAGCCTTGGATTTGTTCTTCCGTTCATTGCTCTCTTCAGTGAAGTAGATTGGGAATAGAGATTTCAGCTTGAGCTTCTCCTTGCCTTCTGGACAGTTTGTATCGGCCGATGGAGCCTCCACCTTGACTGGAGCATCAGGGGTCGCAGATGGAAGCCAAAAGGCCTTCATGTTGCGAAGAGCCTCTTCTTCGTATGAAGTTACCTTCACACTGTTTGCTCCATGGAAACCATTCTTGTCACGTACCTGACTCCTGTCACTGTACTGAGGGACAGCTCCATGGTTTTGCTGGTCAAAAGCATCAAGTTCTCGAGCCTTTTGCAACATTAGCTTCTCCTCTTCTTCCTCTTTCTCTTGCTTCTGTTGAGCAACATGTGCAGCTAGCTTCCTGTCCATGTTAAGATAAAATGTCAACACTGTTGGGCCACTAAACAAAATGAGAAAACCTCAGTTGCAAGCATGTGCAGAAATGCACAATTACAAATGGAAACCTGGAAACACTAAACCAATACATGACTAGTAAACATAAAGCAATAGTGACTTCAACAGCAAACATCCTAAACATCAAGGCATTTTTTTATGCCATCATCGAAAGAGAAAACTCAAAACATAACAAAGAAGTTAAGCAGCTTTTTGGATACACACAAACGAATAAGGAAAATATGGTGATTTTGGTTGCACATAAATAAGTAGTTCAAGATGGACAAACTTAGTTGACAGGAAGATAAACTAAAAAAAATTGATACCACTTCAGGAACTAAACCAGAACTCTGAATTAAAGATTGCTAACAGCAAAAATTTCACTAGTAAAAGGATCATACCATGTAATGATACTCATTAGGCAGTGATACAGTCAAAATATCACACTTCTAAATAATAGAAATTGCTTCATCATATTCGCAAAAGACAAAGTTTTCACTTCTCCTTACAATACTGCTAGAGAAAATATGTAGCAAATAACAGTTATTCAAATTGCACTCTAACACAAACTTACAAGAGGTATGATACCTCACTTAAAGCTCATTCATTAATTGAAAATTCTGAATTTGCATGTGTTACTAGTCTCTGATAGATAGAGGCTTAAAAGCTATAATCCAATCAGAAAGTGATCAAGAGACATGGAATTTTTAATTTCTACAGTCATGCATCAGCATACTTGATAAGGTCATTCATATTACTTGAAACATAATAACCGCCCATCTAATGGTGCTGCTTAAAAGAAAGTTCATCAAGATCCCACTGAGCAGGGTTGGCATCAATTACAAGCAAAAGGTAAATGAGTTAAAACTAATCATCCACAAGTTCAACTTCAAGTTTCTCACTGTGGAACATGTTTGCAATGTTGAGAATTGATATCAAGCTTAGAGAATCCAAGGGACCCAATTGACTAAACACAGACACGTAAATCTCAAAGATACTGTCTAGAACATGACTTACATCTTGAAAGTGGCAAAGAGATAAACTGGATACTAGATGGGGAAAAAAATCTATGGAAGCCTTGCTTCTTAATAAGTATCCAAAGATATAATACAGGTCAACTTATAGGAAATCAAAACTCAACTTCTATCCATTTAGGAATTTCCGGAATCACAAGATATTAATATATGACCCAGAATTCAAGAAATTTAATTTCCCTTTTCTAAATTTATTCTTTGATATCTTAGAACCATAAAAGCTCACACCTGATTGCTAAAATAAGCTCCTTGCAACAAACAATACTTATTTCAACTTCCAATATTTGGACTGAAATGTAGGAGGCTGAAATAAATCAAATTCATCAACAATACGAAACCAGTCAGGCGATTGATATACTACCATCTTCCAAAAAATATAAAAACAATTAGCATCATCTCAATAAAAGCAAATAGCTGTTAGTTATATAACCCTATTTGTGTATTAAAAACATGAAAGGAAACCTTGATATAAAGTTTTTACGGTTCATAGGCAAAATTCCTATCTTCTATCTTCGAGATGTATATTCGGCACAATCCTTGACCTCACACCTGGTCCACATGCTACTGCCATGAAATTAGCCTTATAACGCAAAAGGTCATGAAGTATAACTACTACTCAAATGATCTAGTGGTTCCAGAGATTCCGATTTCCGATCCAAGTACATATAGCACTACCAAAACATAACAAACAATGAGAAAGAGATGCTTGATGTCTTCCAAGAACACCGCACTCAAATCTAATTATAAGATCACCAACCTACATCAAGAACATGTATCGCATATAATTATATCATACAATCAACTACTAAGTTCTCAAATTAGGCCCACTGCTATCGAGATTATCATCAACCATATAGAAAAGGAATTTCCTGGTCAGTGGAGTTAATCTACCGCGCACCAAATCAATCAAAGAATCGTAGGGAAATCTAAAGAGATATTTGGAAAGTGAGATACAGAAAGTAGATTCCACCGTTTAATGTCTTTCTTCTGAGCGAGGAGGCACTCGAGGATGCACTCCTTGCAGAAGACGTGGCCCTTCTGGCAGCATAGGGGGTCAACAAGGGGCTTAAGGCAGAGGCAGCAGGCGTCGAAGGGCTTGATGGAGTCCTTGCCGAGCCGCTCCCGCTGCGTGCCGTACCCTAGCTTGCGCTTCTCCTCGTAGGTGAAGAAGGCGAGGTCGTTGTTGTTCTTCGAGTGACGCTGCGGCATCTCCGATTCCTCTCCAACCTCAAATCGACCCAAAAATTCCCTCAACCCTAACCCTAGATCGGAGCAGGCGACCAAAGCTATCTCTTCCTGCTTTCGACAGAAATCGAACGAGGGTAAACGACGCTCCGAATTCGGAAGGTATATATATAGAACGGGTGTTATCGGGTTGGATTAAGATCGGATCCAAATATGAATCCAATTACGATCGGATCCAACTCATCGAAGTAAGAATCCAAATAAGGTCGGATCCAAATAGGAGGTAATCGTGGGGAAAAAAGAGGAGACAAAAAGAAAAATAATTAAAAATAAACTAAAAAAAAATACTTTTCTTCCCGTTTCTGTTCTCGTTCCACATCAGCTCATTTGAACCGCCGGAGTCCGACAGCCAGGCCCCTCCCACGGTGGCGGCCGCGGTCACTCGGGCAACGATCCAGCCCTCGTCACCTCGCTTCTTCTTCTCATCCGCCGCCGAATCTAGTCCCTCCGCAGGCTCCCACAGTCGGATCGCGATCGCGGTCGACCTCAGCGACGAGAGCGCCTACGCCGTGAAGTGGGCCGTCTAGAACTACCTCCGCCCCGGCGACGCTGTCATCCTCCTCCACGTCCGCCCCCACCTCCGTTCTATACGGCGCCGACTGGGACGCCATTGACCACTCCGTCTCCGTGACGGACGCGGAGGAGACGGCTTCCTAGGAGTCGCAGCGGAGGCTGGAGGACAATTTCGACGCCTTCACGACCGCGAAAGCCCAGGACCTTGCGCAGCCCCTCGTGGATTCTCAGATCCCCTTCAAAATCCACATCGTGAAGGATCACGACATGAAGGAGAGGCTTTGCTTGGAGGTGGAGAGGCTTGGGCCTAGCCCTGTTATCATGGGGAACAGGGGGTTTGGGGCTGCACGGAGGACTGACAAGGGAAGACTTGGAAGCGTCAGTGACTATTGCGTTCACCATTGTGTTTGCCCTGTGGTGGTGGTGCGCTGTCCTGATGAAGGGAATGGCAATGCAGAAGCAGCGAGCGGCTCCCCTGTTGATGATGATGCAGCGCCCGCCACAGGGACGGAAGAGAAGCAGGTGAAACTACACCTCGTGCTAGAAGTTGATGATGAGTACCATGATACTTCCATTGAGCATAAAGGTTAGGCTTTTCGATCGATATGTTCTTTGATCTGGATTTTGTGTAGTAGATCATAAAAGAAATGGAATCGTGTTCGTACTTTTTTGTTTACATTTGGATGGATTTGGGTTTTGCTTGTTAAAATTTTATCACTCTGCGTATTGTATTCGAGGTGGATGAAAAGATAGTTAATCTTCAAGTGTTGGTTCTTTGTGGGTGGAAAAGACGTTGGTGCAAAAAAAATTATACAATCAACAAAATAAAATATAAACTCAAATATAGTAACACAAGAGTTACATGATTTGATATTTTGACCTATAACTGTGTATAAAATCCTGAAATTTTCACTACATGAAATTAATAAAATACAATGAAAAAAAATCCTATCTTGAGTTAACTTACATTCGAGTCTAAAGCCCTTTATACACCCTTTCACATGAATCTTAAATTTTCTCTAGATATATTATAGAAAGCTTCACTGTTCTAAAAATCTGTTTTTTCCACACCACATGAAAACTTTTAGATATACAGGATATTTATAGAGCAGTCAATCCTTAATTTCCAAGAGGTTTCTTCTTCGATCATTAATCTTTCTTTATCTGTATTTTTTGTTAACTAAGCAAACTTGTACTTTAAGCAATCCATCTTCAATTAAAGAAGTCAATAAATACCTGCTAACCCCAATAATTGTCACCCTTTCCTTACTTTGTAGATCCATTAGGAAATCTATAAAAGTTTTCAATTAATAAAATACACTATAGCTACATGGATATCACTTATTCTTATCTTTTATTAGGAGAGATAGGAAAAAAAATAATTTTATTCGTAAACAACTAGGTATCGTTTCGATAGAGGATAAGATAAGAGAAAATTATTTAAGATGATCCGGACATGTGCTTAGGATATCTCTGAATGCGATAGTTAAATGAAATGATTAATGTTAGTGGTGCAAGAAAAGATAGAAGAAGACCTAAAAAGATCTTAATAGAAACTATAGATAAAAATTTAAGAACTCTAAACTTAATTAAACAAATGACTTTTTACGCATCTCAATAGCGGCAAAAGATCCATGTAGACGACCCCAAATAATTAGAACTTACGACTTTGTTATTGTTGTTATACTATAACTACACAGATAATTAGTTCATAGTTCAATTTTTCAATATCTGATTTTAATAAACAAACATTGCACCATGTGTAGCTAGAATTGAACTAATATGGCTATTTGATTCTTGAGAAAGCTCTATATAACCTCATTTTTCTTTTAACAAGATGTTTTTCCTTCACAATCTTTTATATCCTAAAATCACTCACATCATCTTTTGTTGTCTTCATTGTCGATGGGACTCGCTGTTGTAGGCAACTACCACATCTTGCAGGTGCAACTTCTTTTTAGTTTGAGGTCTCTACTATATATTTTTCTAAACATTAAAAATTTTGATGTAATTTTTCTTTTATTAGGATCATGCTATATCGAGTGCCTACCTATTAAACTCCACCTTCAATTTTGTAATCATAGCCTTATGAATTTGAAATACTCATTGACGTTAAACGTTTAAAGTATTCAAATTTGTTAGTCAAGTTTTTAGTAGATAAAACTTCTCTAACTTACCCAAATACCTATAATGGAGTTACCAATTACATTAATAAGGCCAAAAGTGACCATTTGGTATTGTGTAAGACTTTAAATGATTTACTAATTCAGAGTGAGATGGAAGCATATAAAGATATAAGTATTGGGTGACAACTACTTTGCCAACTGTTTTGTGTTGTTCCAAGTTTTGCATATGCCTAGTCTGATCACCTGTTATTCCAGAAAGATGGCCACTGGAATTCCTGTGCTTGGCTATTTACTGATTCTGTTTCTCTTCTAATGATAATATTGTATTTTTTTGCTTGTTATTTGGTGAGTTTTATGACTTGTCCCCCCTCTTTTGATTATTTTTAGCCTCTTGTGTTGTTGTATATACCCATCAAAGTATCTAACCGCAAAGGAAGGTGGACAGCTTCACCTATGCTAATTTGTTTTGCTTTAGTGCTGACAAATTAATGCAATACCATTTTAGAAAAATCCCACAAATACTTATTTTTGTTTTTATAGGTCAAATGTTTCTCTAAAGAAACTTATGAACAGATTTAATGGTTTGATTCATAAATATAAAAAAATGAAACAGGTATAGAAGCCTGCACAAGATTTTGAGAGAAAGATTGTACAAGAATTTAGAACAAGCACATGCTATCATTTTCTATTAAGTTTTGTATCCAGAGTTATTGATGTCTCATCTCAAGATATGCATGGCTTAATTCCTAAATTTCATGATTCTTTTGTTCGGGAACTTTTGATCTTGATTTTGATTGTATATTACATAAAAAATAACATTTGTGCTGCTATGTCTAATGTTTGGTAATGTTGTACTTAATTCTAGTTTGGTAATTCAATTTTCTTTTCTTTTGTGAAGCAAATAGTAAACTGCTCAGACTTCATCTATAGATTTTAAATGGCAACAATAAACCTAGTGTACTTGCATTACTAGGTTTAATGCCTGAATGATAATAGCTGATTAAATGAAAGAAGCAGCTCTATCTATAGAGCTGATCTAACCAGTTATTGTAAGCAAAGCAAAAAAAACTAGTTATTGTATATTGTGTTGTTAGGCTTTCTTTATTTTAGGTGAAATAAGAACAAAATTGTGGTTTGAAAGGTTACATTAGTAGAACAAACTAGCATTTGCATTACATACTGAGTCCTTTAGGTACTAACTGAACATTGGACAGAAGAGGATGATTCATATATTGACTCCTTTCCTGTAAAGCCCCCATTTTTCCCACTTAATAGGAGATCACCCTTAATAGAACTTTTGCCTTGTGCACATCCTGTAAATCTCTTGTGCAAGATGTACTAACACGAAGCAAAAATGTTGTATGAGGAGTACCTCAAGCAGGGAAAAACCTGAAAAAAGGGTACCTTAAATGAGATTTTTTGTGAAAAGAGGGACGGCCTTCCGGGGCATTGCTCTTTGTGAGTCTTTTGACTCCTATTAGAATGAAAGTGTTCAACATATGTTTATCTCAGAGTCCTAGTATTCTAACTGCCCGGTTTAAGTTTCAACAAGCTTTCACCTCCAATTTCAACTGTTTTTCCATTTTTGTGAAAAGGATTGACCTGTTTAATTCTATGGTCCTGCAGATACTTGACAGGAGAATGGGTATTTTTGGCATGTTCCTCTTGGATCCAGGTTAGGATTCTAGTTCAATAAATATTAATACCTTAGCCAGATACTTTATACTAGTTTCGTGAATCTTAATCAACGTTTAACTTCTTTGCCTCCCATCTGTTTGAAAGATAAACTATTTAGTTCTGTTCAAAATTATCAGTTACCTGCAAAACTTTTTCAAGAACTTGACATGTTGATTCAAGATCCTTCTCTGGGACGACATTATCAATCATTCTCTATTTTGGTACTCGATAGCAGCGTGACCTTATTATCTCATAGTCACCATAATCTTTTCTCGTTTTGTTTTCTTTAGACGAAATCTAATTTCTTTGTTGGTAACTTACTCCATGTGTTCCTATCTCATTTCTATGAAGGTATCAAAGGGAGGGAGGCATGCATGCGATAAGCGGAGGATGGAAGGGAGTTTGCGGCCGCTGCCAGAATCGAATCGTGTTGTTTCCTAATAGTATTATTGATCTTAAAAAGGCTGGACTGTTCTGCCTTGTGCTCTCATGAGTTTCTTTACGATCCTTTTTGATACACAAGTTAAATAAACTGAACTGACACCTTTCTGTAATCTTGAGACTTATGGAAGTTGCATATGATATTGTTATTTGCCCCAATCTAATTGAATCAAACACTTGCAAAGGGACGATTTAAACATGATGTTCCATTGTTATTGTTACTGACAATGGAGACCACAACAAAGATAAAGCTACTGATGAACATAAAACAAATCCATTCTTATTCACTTTAAGTTGCTTCCTGGACAGTTCATAGTTGAAACACAAATCCACCACGCGTTGAGTGCTTATATGAATGCTAAGCCAAAACAAGCAATAAGCATGACAGCATTCATGGCAAATAACATCACTGGCATAAACAAACTTGACATTGCTCATCGGTTCTATACATTCGGTCAATCAAGAATCCATCGTGCCAAATGCTACCAATCTAATAAAAGTAGACCAAGTAAAACTTCCAAAAGAAAAAACAGTTACTCAAACTAACATCTCAGTTCAGAATGACTGGCCCGATATTGTTGCTGCAAGTAAACTCAATCATGGTTGCAACTCTTTTTATTTCGTAGAGAGTATCAAATGGCTTCCATATCAGGTACTGGAACCAGAGGATCTAATCTATAGGATGGTAACTCATAAGATTCTCCGAATGCTCCCTCGCTTTGGGTTCGTCGTAAAAAACTACTAGGCTGCAGACCTAGTAGCGTATTCCTGCCAGCATCTGGGAGATTATTGGTTGGCTTGGGCCACAGAGATTTTAGGGGCCTATGGCTTCTCTTGGATGATTTAATTGAAGTGTTCAGACCATTGCCAGACTTACCATGGCTATAGGATGACTTGCTTAGGCTTGTACCATGAATTCCGCGATGAGAGTCTTTACCTTCCGACCTGAAACTGCGGTCGAACTGATGGGATGAGAAAGATCGTCGAGGACGGTCTAAGACTTCTTTTGAACCATTTGCTCGAATGACCTGCTTGTTGTAATAGGCAAGATGAGGCAGAAGACTCGACAGATATTTCTTAAGCTCTTCATTCCCGACATTTTTTTCAGCAGGATTGCTCTTGATATTTACTGCTTGCAGGGAAGCATAATTAGCTGCCAGTTGCTTAAGTCCTTTTGAATTAGATATTCGATTGGAGCATATGTCAAGAACACTCAATTTGAGGAGGCGATGCAGACCTTCTATTTCACTTATCTTGTTCCCACCTAAATATAGCTCTTTCAGCATCAAACAAGAAGCCAAACCTACAAGGGATTAAAATGAGACGGTTAATAATAATAATAATACTTTGACTTGCTTAGCTTCTTTTGTTCTCTTTCTGACCAATGATGCAACATAGGAAAATTTAGCAGCTTAAATCTGGGATAAATTACCACATGAATTATATTTTGAACATGAAAGAAAGAAGCTTGTTTGTTTGTTTTGAACATCTAGATCACACATTTCTAACAATGTCCATAGCAGGTTAGAAGGCATCGATAACATAACTATTTGATCGATCATCAATTTTCAGGAACCATTCCAATTGATGCAAGAAGTTCCAAGATGTACTACCTAATATATATATATATATATATATATA
>LVTN01000034.1:467949-484811 GCA_001649415.1 Musa itinerans
TATCGCTCTACATGTCAATTTATTTCAATAAATTAATTTCTTGTTAAATCTAGCATAGATCTAGCTGCAGCTAGGTTGAATCATCATGGATTCAAAGAATTTTTATTCAAATCCAACCAACTTCTACACTAATCTAGCCAATTTATATGTACGTATGACCAAGAGATGAGATGCATAAATCTAGGTTAGATTCACATAGAAACTGCCAAGATCCCTGCTGAAGAGAAACTAGATTCATATTTGACCAATATATTGGGATCCAACATGGTTTAGGATTAAGTTTAGAAATGTGCTATGTAATATAATCATGATCACAGTTAAGGGAATGGAAAAAAGAAAAGAATACAAAACATACATACTATATCGAACACAAAAGAACATGGAAACTAGTTGCATACCATGGCCAATCCTACTTATTCTGTTGTAACTCAGATCAAGTACACGGAGTCGTGTAAGTTCTCTGAGGCCTTCGATGACTGATATTTTATTCTTCGACAGATTTAACATGTGAAGACCTTTCGGAAATGCTCCAGAAGTTATCCGAACTGAAGAAAAGTGTTCCAGAAAATGCAGAATTAGGTTTCATACATTACCTATATTTTTATAACACAAGTACCAAGTAAGCATAAGATACATATTGATGTAAAGCAAAGAATAAAAGAAGCATTTGAAAAAGGAGAAACAATGGTGAGAACTTATGAAGCTTGTATGATAAACCTTACACATACCTATGGCGTTGCCTGATAAATTTAGCATCTTTAAACCAACAAATGCATTAAGGATTGGAATTGCAACCAATCCAAGATTTGCCATCTGTGCAGTTGAAGACATAGGACTCAAGGTTGAAAGGTAATCGTAAGCTACTATCATTCCAATACTACTTCTAGCATCAACTTTTTTGCTTTCAGTCCTACCAGCAACCTTAGGTTGTTCCTTCTTACGCGCAGGATTAGAACTTTTCCCAACTTCTTCCACAATGTCACAATTTTGGACATCAAGTTGGTTGATCCAAGCTGCAACTCGCCCGATATTATGTCCTTCAGGAGTTGATTCATCCTTATTCTGGATGGAACTTTCATTAAGTTTACAAGTCACAGCACCATTGTTCCCAAGTTGTTCCAACTCAATTCCATGACCAGGATTGCTATTGTGATCACTCCCATCGACCGATGAATCTGCATTGCAAAGTGAGTCCTTGCTGTCAACCAACTGATTGTCACTAACGGACTTTGGAATGAAATATTTACAATCATTCTCTGGATCTGATAGACCATTACACCCGCAACTGTTATTAGAAAGATGCCCTCTTAATTCTGAATGGCAGGTTGAATCCCGGTCATCTATATCAGATTCGTGTGACATATATTCTGCATTTGGTGCAGCTTTGTGCTGGTTCAAAGACACCCTAGAATAAGCTGCTCTATCACCATTTAGAAACTGAACCCTTCCATCATTGATAGAGAACAGATTTTCAAAAGATATGGAATGAGACCCAATAAAATCAAGCTTCAGAGAATCATCATTGATGCTTGTATTTGGCACTCCATGGCTTTCTAGAAAACACGATCTTGCATGTCCAGAGTAAACATGGTCATCATCATTGTCATGATGCTTTTCATCGGACTCAACAATGCCAATGGAAAAGAGGGATTCACGATGAACTGGTTCAGCCAATGAAACGTTATGAAATTCAAACATATTATTTTTGTGATTCTGGTTTTGCGACTTACTTCCATGGTCCATGTGATCTTCATATAGACTAATACCATCAATGTTGTCCAATGTATTCATGTCTAATTGGCAGGTACTGGAAAATCCCTGACTTAGTTCATCTTCCTCGATGATATTTCCATAGAAGCCACTTCTTTCTTTGTCCAATATATTTCCAAGAGATTTATTTTTTCTAAGCTTTGCCATCTGAACAAAATCTTCCCAGAGATGAATATCCTGACTGCCCTCAGAACAACCTTCCTGTAAAGATTGGTCCGTTACTTGCTTCATTTGGGAATCTAAACTATTATCTTCATCTGTCTTGACATTGGAACTTCTAGGCACCACTGCAAGCTTTATTTCTTGATCTTCAGACTCTACCAGATAATTGAACTTCATTGTTCCACCAGCTTGTCGAACAATTTCCAAACAAAGGAGTAATTTTTCAGCATAAAAGAATTAAAGATATGTGACTCAGAGAGACAAAAAAACAATGATCTTTGTGTACCTTTGATTTATGCTTATGAGGAGTCAAGAAACAGGAAAAACCTGACAATTTCAGTTATCAAAGAAGCAAAGATTTTCACACTACTTGAGAAAAGTGATGATATCCAACATGTCACTGAAGAGATTATTCCACCCAGATATCACAGGAAAACCAAGATTGCATACCCAATATCTATAAATGACTAACTGATAGGAGGGAACTACTCTACCATCCAATATGAGTCTTAGCCCATGCTGACATTAGCCGTAATCAAGAGAAAGACCTTCAAGCACACGGCACAGTCTCCAAATACCCGATGTCTTTGATTCCAGCAATGAATTCAACGCAGAACCCCACACCCAATTAGAGGTGCGAGAAGGGTATGGCTTTCCTATAGCGGCCAGTGTAAGAAAGCTCTATGAAACAACTAGTTTGAAGCCAGAGAGACACTAGGAGAAATCCTGCAACATGTATTACAGACTATTGAGATTGGAAAAAGGATTTGACAAAACACAAGAGATGACTAGAATGACAAAACTAAAAATTCTGAATTCAGTATTGCAATTACTTCACATATCGATGATTTCACTAATAAAGGTAAAACGGTGTCCGTCAAGGATCTGTTTCTTAGAATGTCTCGAATATGCATATGGAATGAAAAGATCAAAGAGTAAGAAACCTTTAAGAAACTAAATATGAAGCTGAAGACAAAAATTACTTACATAAGAAAGAGAACGAATATATCAAATATTAGCAATAATAAATATTAAATTTACGGATCCCAAATAGCTGTTCTTGTAACAATATAAATATTCAAGAATTATAGTTCCACTACTGTATTGAATGATTCAAGGAAAACAAAAGGTCAAAAATGCCGTGTGAGCTTCTTCACATACCATTTAGGCAGATTCTTCAAATCATACTAAAAAGAAATCAACAATTTGAGGTGTATTCTATTGCTAGTTTTGTTTATCTTACTAATACATTTAGCTAGCAAATTTATGTTGGCTCCTCAAGACTATACCCTTGTGCTTGGGATTTAACAAACAAGTTTTAATTTTGATTCTTGACTTTGTTATTTCCTAAAAGAACAAGAAACAAACGAATGTTGCTTTCTTTACCAAAACAGCAAAACACAACCTGTTTATGATCAAAACTTACTACCAGGAAGCGGCAGAAGTCAACCAATCAATCAAGGAAACAAAAAGCGTTTCAAACAAAAAACAATCCATATATGCCTACGATGTCAGAAAAGGAAACAATTCGATCTCTTATCATCCAATTCTACCACACCGAGCCAACCCAGAGTATCTTTCAGAACAATCCAATACCCAAATCTCCTAAAAAACGAATCTTTTCTCACACACACAAAAACAAAAAGCTTTTACATGGAAATCACCATCGAAAAGTAATCTTTCCTGGACGAAACAGATGCACCGATCAAAAACCTGAAAGATAGCAAACCTAGTCTCCGCCAGATAGCATCACCGATTCCTCCGAGAACAAAGTAAAGCAGTCTATTTTTCACCTACAGAAAGCCCAGATTAAGAAGGAACTCCGATAGAGGGAGGAGACCGGGGGCTATATTTAGGAGAAACCCAACGGGGAACGTTTCTGGATAAACCCTAACCACAGACGGATTCCAGGTAGAGAAATCGCCAACCTCCTCAATCCTATCTTCTCCCCCTTTTCCTTAGCTCACAATCTCATGCAATCTTTGACGTTGATCGATGGATCTACAATAAAATAATCTTTTTTTGGAATTTAATGTGAATTGTGATGTGGTCATTTAGATTGGACTCATTCTCAGTTTAGGGATTCTAATCATATACAAATAAAGAGTAATATTTCATAAATTAATTGGAAAAAGGGATAATGGAGACGTAATCTTATCGAATTCCAACTGGATTTTTTTTTGTGATTTTGAGCCTAAATTTATCAAATATATAACAATAAAAAATTAAATATCATATGAAATTAAATGAACGGTTATGATGCAGGAATTTGGAGGATTCCGTCGAACTGTAGTGTTGTAGGGGATCCGTCCCGTCACACCCCGACTGAAGTTACGACACCAAGAGCGCCACCTCTTTGCAGCGGCTGCCTTCACCCACCGCCATGGCGTCGCGCTTCGCTCCGAGGCTCTTCCTCCGACGCTTACGGATGCGGAGAAGAGCTCAGCCGATCTCGTCTCTTCACGAAGCTTCCGCAGAATCCGCTGGCGTTAGCGGCGATCGCATCTTCTCTCCATCGGGATCTCGGTCACCTCCCGATTTCCAATGTGTTTCTAGGGTTTTCTTCTCCTCTCGCCCGTCATCGCTCGACGAAGGGAAGGGTCCGGCCGCCATAGATTACCCGTGCGTGGTTGCCCCCGATCCATTTTCTTTAGAAAGAGAGCGGAAGGCTCTGATTAGGGTTTCACGATCAGGGAAAAACTGCCAGTGATTTGATTTCCAGCTCTAATTCATGATGAAATGTAGTTTTTTCATTGATTTTTATGTGAACAACTGCTTTCTTGATGATTTTCTTTCTTGAATTGAGTGCTCGTCTACAGTTCTGACTAACCTGAAAGTGAGTTCTTAAATCTTTTTCCTTGATTGTGCAATATATATGATTTCTTTGTCGATCTCTTTTATTCACAAGAACATTTTTTTTTCCTTGATTTTGATGCGAACAATTCTTTTTTGTTATTTTTATGATTGTTTGGTTGAGTGTTCTTGTGGAGCTTTGCTCAATTTGAAAGAAGTTTGATACTCGATTCTTCAGTATAGGAAGGTTTATGATAGTTCAAGATCGAGTACAATACACATTTATGTTCTTCTATACAAATGTACTTCTGTTTACATCTGGTATTAAAATCTTTTTTCCACAATGTGGTCTCATTTTATTCGCATTTCCGGAGTAATTCTTCTCGTTCTATCAAAGATCACTTTTGCCGGAAGAGGAGTTCCATAGGCTGGCAGATGAGACGATCCATGACCTGCTGGAAAATTTTGAGGTAGCTTTTACACTTCATCTGTGAGTCCAGCATATGATTTATTATTTTCAAAAGCCTGCTGAACTTTCAAACAAGGTATTGATAGTCTTCATCTTTGTACTGGCAGGTATATGGAGATGCTATCCAAATTGATGATTACGAAGTGGACTATGGGGTGTGATGAGACAGAAGACTTTTAGTTGTTCGCTTATCTTTCATCTTCTTATGCTTGACTAAGTTGATCAGTTGCATTTCATTTTGAGCAGAATCATGTTTTGACATTGAAGCTGGGGAGCTTGGGCACGTACGTCATAAACAAGCAAACTCCAAACAGGCAAATTTGGTTATCTTCTCCAGTAAGGTACTGGCCGTGTAAACTTTGATGCTTCTATATGTAAAACATTGCATGTTATTGTTTTAAATTTTCAGACATTGTACATAATTTGGGACTGAGATTATTAAGTTGTGTGGGTTCAGTCGTAATCTAGTTTCTAACATCGACAAATTTTCAACTCATTATTTAGCTACATTCTTACTTTTTAGGTTTAGAATGTATTTGAATTGCTTGTAAGTCTATGATCTACCTGTTTTAGGCATTATTTATTTAACAAAATGGACCAGAACCAGCAAGGGCCTTAAACTTTCATAAACTATGTACTTGACATGGGCTTACCAACTAAATTCTGATAAAACAACTGTGTAGAGCTTGGTGACTAAGAGTCTTCATCCGACAACTAGTTTTTCAAGTGGAGATCACCTAGGAACTACTTGTACATGGATGTCCTGGAGTAGATGTGATATTGTCAGATGAGGCACTGATTTGGACAATCTCATACCTTAGTGGGAATATGAACCTTTGTTGGTTTGTATAAATGAGAATTCCCATTAGTGGATACTTTTACGGAGAGAGAGAGAGAGAGGCTTTTACTGTGTTTTCTTCAACAGAAATATCATATGCATTTTATGGTGTGGTGTCGAGTGTATCACTGTCTTGTTTTCTCGCAAGTTGCTGATGGTGCTTTTATCTTCAAATTTGTACTTTCTTTTTCCTTCTCTTTATATTTTTGGAACTAGCTTGTGTATGTTCAAGTAAGTTGGAGTAGCGTATGCTGACGATAATATATAGATCCAAGGATTTCACAACAAAAAAGAGAAGTATGATATGGATGCCATGGACTTCATTTTTATCCAAAAGGGAACCTTTTCTATGGGGCATAACTCGAATAACTTTGGTCTCAGGCTGTACTATTCATGATAGTGACTTGTTGTGGGTATGTGAGTTGCATCGGATTTTATTGCTCATCTTGGTGAACTTCAGCTGATAGGAGGGAATCATTAAAAAATGATGTGAACTTTCCCAGGAATTGCAATGTGAGCCAGAGAAAGACTAAGATGGCTTAACATAATCATGGGAAAGGACAGGATGTCCTTGTGTTTGCAGCTATTCAAATCTGGAATTAGGGAATCATGCATCTCATTATATGGATTTTGTGTAACAGAGGGTTCTTATTTTCTGCCACAAATATGGGAAATTCCTGTTACACTGGTTGAGAAAATTCTAGACAACGTGGATATTGATGTTTTAGATGGAGCATTTGTGATATTATTTCATGTTCTGTATTCTTTTGGTACATAAAATGGAGGATGCAAAGGCAAAGAACTCTATGAGCAGATATGTCCTCTGTATGGCATGTCACACATGTAGGTCGAGTAGAACCGGGAAGCTTATTTGAAAGTCATTGGTAGCCCCTTGCCTCTGGAGTCCTACAGTTTTCTGTTCTGTCCACCCTCATTGTGCCCACTAGAGTGATCCAATAGGGATCCACTGACATGCTGAGTTGTAGTGGGTCCCATAAAAGGTAGGTAAAATTGTACTTGGTCCAAACGGTAGAACAACTGATTTATTTTTCCTTAATTTTTTTACATATATGTTAGCTTGCTGCAACAACCTAATCTGACCGAAAGATGTATATCATAGATTATATTAGCTTGCTATAGCTCAATCTTTGTTGGTAGTCAAAAGGCCCTTATATTCTGTGCTATTTACGAACCCTGGTTCCTACATTATCATTATTTACCACCAACTTTTGCTGTAAATTCATATCCCAGCCACTTCTATTTGACTTTGTCAACCAAATTGATGGATTTCTACCTATCCCACATAGGTTAATAGTAATCAAACCATCAAGTGATTCTTTTTGCCCATTGGATTAATATACATCTATTAACAGTTGTTTTCCTATTTACATCCATTTTGAAAATTCTCCACAAAGATGACGTGGGAGGAAATTTGCAACATCATCTGTAAGGTGGCTTTCCAAGTCCACCGTCGAAATGTAGGGCTCAACCCTGGACCAGCTATGGAAACAACCAAAGTACTGTAGGCGCTGAGGGGACTTTCTGGTTGTTTCTTTTTGATAGGAGACAAGGTATTGTGGTTGAGACAAGAGAGAGTTAATACTTTGAAATATAAAGTTCATGTGATCTTCTTTAGTTCAACTATTATCTCAAGTCTGCATTTGGTGCCATATTTGAAAATGACTAATATGTGTGTTATTTGAGAATGGTGTTGTACTGTAAACATCAACAAATGTAGGGGTTGAGACTTAACATCAATTTTGGTTGCAGTACCCGCATAATGTAGGATAGTGATTTTAATAGAACTTTCACACGCATGTAGCAGCCATGTTTGCGTTGATGATATTTGATGCTTATGATTTCTGTGCTTATTGTTCACCGGCCATCGTTCTCCAGAATCCTGATGTTGAAGACTCAAAACTGTTGTTCTTGTGTTGCAGTGGTCCTTCCAGGTTTGATTGGGATGCGATGTCAAACACTTGGGTGTACAGGAGGACCAAAGCCAACTTGTTCCAGCTTCTGGAAGAAGAAGTTGGGCAACTCTGTGAGCAACCTATCAGTCTTCGTTGACTACCGAATGGATAGTAACGTGACATTTCAGTCAGCGGATGCATCTCAAACAAGTCCAACCTTCTAAGCCACATGGGAATAATCCGCTGTATGTGGAATTGATCTTCCAGGAAGAACACGACCCTCTCTTTTGTATTTCTTACCGTCCCCATTCCTTCATTACAAAACCTGCATCCTATTTTGTCCTCTGCGATGGAAAACTAGCAGATGCATCAGGTTTCTCCGATCATCATCAACTGTAGAATACATTATTACTTGCATCAACGTTTGGTTGTCCTTGTCACCATTGAATCGGTCCCAAGAGTTTTCCTTTCTTTCAATCCTCCTATTTAATTGGTTCCTTTTAGCTTCCGTCTTTGTCCGTAGTTGTCCTTTACTAAGGAGAAAGCTTGATTCATGATCATTATCTATTATTATTAGTTAATTGTGTCATTCGTATATCTTATATTCAAACCTCTATCAATCAACCTAACCCAACCAAACCAACATTCATTGTCTAGAGAAGTGGAGATAAAAGAAAAAGGCATGAAGACTTAGACAAACGTTGACTATGGATGGATAGGTCTCGAGTCTGATACAATATTATCATCAGATTAATATTTAAAATATAAAATATATCAAATGAAATTTGGAATCCTCACCTTTTCGTCGGCTGCTTCTATTTAGTCCATTGTTCTTCATCAGCTGCCACCGAGTGTCAACTCTGTGATTTCATCAGGACCTGTCGTCCCATCTGTAAACGTCAACCACGATTAAACAATGCATTAATGATCTCATTTTATTTGGATTTTGCCCCTTCCATGTTACCTATCTCCACCGAACCCTGTTTCTTCTTCCACCTCAGAATCTTCTTTACTGACTTGTGCCCACCCAGTCACCATCGTTGCCTACTATCACCTTTTTCTTCACCATGTGGCTTTGCTGCTACTTTTCTTGGACGACGAAGTGAATGACCAAGTTACCCACATCCTCATCTTCCCTGTGAAACCTTGAATGCTTGAGGCTTATGGTACTTTTTACTACAATAGTGAGGGACACCCTTTGGCTACTTGATAAGCATGATAAAACTTTCTCTGATCCTTCCTCTGGGGCAAAAGGCTGTCTTTCTGTTCCTGGGGACGGAATAATTTCGCTCATCAGGAAGCTACAGATGCTAGTTCTCAGTGAGATGGAGGAGGAGGAGGAGCGGTAGGAAGTAGCGTTCTTATGTTCGTTCCCATGGCTGTTGCCTGCTGCGTCAAGCTTCCCGGTCTCCTCTGTGCTCTGCTTCTCTCTGTTCTCTCGGTGCTGTGTTTCCTGTCTCATGCAAGCGACACCATCGTGCGAGACCAGCCGTTGCGCGACGGCGAGTCATTGATCTCGGCCGGCCGGATCTTCGAGCTGGGATTCTTTAGCCCCGGGAAGTCCTCCAACCGCTACGTGGGAATTTGGTACCACAACTTCTCCACGAACACAGTCTTGTGGGTCGCCAACAGGCAAAACCCGGTGAAGGACACCACCGGCGCACTGGCCATCGCCGCGGATGGGAATCTTGTTATTCTGGACGGCGGCAACAGCATCCTGTGGTCGTCGAACACCTCGACGGCGTCCAATGACTCCGTGCTAAAGCTCACGGACGACGGGAATCTGGTGCTCAACA
This sequence comes from Musa itinerans, assembly GCA_001649415.1. Lineage (NCBI taxonomy): Eukaryota > Viridiplantae > Streptophyta > Magnoliopsida > Zingiberales > Musaceae > Musa > Musa itinerans. The sequence goes on from LVTN01000034.1 coordinate 477,691, forward strand.
ACTCGGGGAGCGTCTCGTGGCAGAGCTTCGACTACCCGACCGACACGTACATGCCGGGCATGAAGGTGGGGATCGACCTGAGGACGAAGGTGAACCAGAAGATCACGTCGTGGACGAGCGACGACGACCCCGCCCCGGGCAACTTCTCCCTGAGCATGGATCCCAGGGAGTCGACGCAGATCTTCATGTGGGAAGGGACGAAGCCGCGGTGGCGGTCGGGGAGGTGGAACGGGCAGGTGTTCATCGGCATACAGGGCATGGTGGCGCAGTACATCTACGGCTTCAAGCTCAACAATTTCGTGCAAGAACAGAAGATGTACTTCTACTACGACGCCTTCAACAGCTCGCACCGGTACGTGCTAACCTGGTCTGGCATCGAGAGGCACATGATCTGGAAGAACGACACTAACGACTGGTATCAGTTCTGGGCGCAGCCGATCACCCCTTGCGAGGTCTACAACCAGTGCGGCAAGAACGCAGCGTGCACCGACAGCACCACGCCGATATGTAGCTGCTTGCATGGGTTCGTGCCGGCGTCGAGCGAGGAGTGGGACAGTGGCAATTGGTCGAGTGGGTGTGTGAGGAGGACAGTTTTGGGTTGCAGGATGAATAACAGCAGTGGAGATGGGGGAGGAGATGGATTCCAGACTTTGCAAGGGGTGAAGCTGCCAGATATATCAGATTGGAACACCGACGTGGGAGAGAATTCGAGTGAGTGCCAAGATCGGTGCTTGAGGAATTGCTCATGTACAGCGTACGCGGTGGTGACAGGGATCGGGTGTTTGATTTGGGGTGTGGATTTGTTGGACATTCAGGTGTTCTCGATCGGCGGCAACGACTTTTTTCTTCGGCTCGCCAGCTCTGAATTGGGTGAGTGAACTCTTCTGAGCTTCTCCTACTCTTTCAGTGACCCTTCCCATGGAGGCATTTATACAAACACTTCATTCGTTTAGGAACAGAGATACCATTGTTAGGTGTAGAGAACATGCTGGGGGGTTTTTCCCTCGAAACAGAGTATGCCATGATGCAATTGAAAACAAATCATCAATCGAACCATTCAAACCAATATAGGATTGAAAGTGTATTAATATGATCATGAAGACAGCAGATCTCACTCCTTGCTTCCTAATTGTTTGAGGTATAGTCTGTTGCATCAGCAAGAACTATTTAGCATTATGATCCCAAGTTGACCTTCAATAAACAATTTCTAGCCAAAAAAAGGGTCATTCGGATGTTTTTTGGGGAAAATTAGATTTCTTCCTTTGGACTGACACTTATTTCCCTGCTAAAAGTAGTGTTGTTGATTTCTTGCTCACCAAGTCATGAAATTTTTACTAATTTTGCTGCAAACTTGCTAATCATTTCTAACCAATTGTTGCAGATGACAACAAGAAGAACACGGCAGTCCTCATTGTTACAGTTGTTCTAGCAGTGATCCTCTCACTGGGTTTAATCTTTCTATTGTGGAAGTGCAGGAGGAGAATAAGAAGTATGCATTATAATCACTTGTTTTGCCTCATATCTCAGTGTTAATGTCAATCTGATGTCATTAAATTGTTTACGCAGGTCTATTTCGACGGCCAATTAACGAAGAAAGACTATCAATTTTTTCTGCCAGAAGTGGAAGTAGAGATCGTTCGGCGTCAGTTCGAGTTAATTATGAAGGTAACGATGAAAGTTTGTCGGAATTACAACTGTGGAGTTTTGATTCTGTACAAAGTGCTACCAAATCATTTTCGGACTCAAATTTGGTTGGTGAAGGTGGTTTCGGTCCTGTTTACAAGGTATCTTCCACAAGCTTTAAGTTGCATGCCTCTAAAGATTAATGTTAATGTGATTGTGATTTATGCATGGGTGCAGGGTTTGCTGCCCGAAGGCCAAGAAATTGCAGTGAAGAGACTTTCTAGGAGTTCAGGACAGGGAATTGAGGAATTTAAGAATGAGGTGGTGCTGATATCAAAGCTACAACACAGAAATCTTGTTAGACTTTTAGGATGTTGCATTCATGAGCAGGAGAGGATATTGATCTACGAGTACATGCCCAACAAAAGCTTGGATGCCTTCCTTTATGGTTAGTGTTCCGCAATCTCCATCGATTGGTATGTTTGATCTCTTTGCAGCATGATCACACTCAAGATTGGCACAGATCAGACAAAGAAAAACCTGCTCGACTGGACTACTCGGTACAACATTATCGAAGGGATCGCTAGGGGGCTACTGTACCTTCACAGGGATTCGAGGCTTCGAATAATTCATCGCGACCTCAAGGCTAGCAATATTTTGCTCGACGAAGAGATGAATCCTAAAATTTCAGACTTTGGCATGGCAAGGATTTTTGGAAATGATGACAACGAGACGAACACGCAGCGAGTGGTTGGGACATTGTAAGTACTTAAATTAACCTGGATAGATAGCTTTGCTTCGATCAAATAGCTTATCGATGGAAACTACAAACTGCAGTGGTTATATGGCTCCTGAGTATGCAATGCAAGGACTTTTCTCGGTGAAGTCTGATGTCTATAGCTTTGGAGTTCTATTACTCGAAATTCTTAGCGGAAAAAGGAACAGCACATACCATCATCCAGAGCTGGGAATCAATCTCATAGCATTAGTAAGTAAACTAAGAAATTAATCTTGTTTCCTTTGTTACATGATCATTCAATCTCTTAAAATTCTGAACATTTGCATTCCGATACAGGCTTGGAAGCTATGGAGTGAAGACAGGGTGATGGAGTTTGTCGATCCAGTCTTGGCCCAGTCGTGTACCAGTAAACAGCTAGTCCGATGCATCAATGTCGGGCTTTTATGCGTGCAGGATCGCCCAATCGATCGACCAAGTATGGCTTCAGTTGTTGTGATGTTGGAGAGTGAGACTTCCGTTCCTGCTCTTCCTAGGCAGCCTACTTTCACGACCGATAGAAGCTTCAGTGAAACTGACTCATCAACGATAGATCTGAAGGCCATGTCAGTAAATGATTCGATCACTATGCTCACAGGAAGATAGTCATCTGATGCTTGTGATTAGGATCACTTCAAAACATCAGATTGGTGCCTTTTTTTTTCCACTTGTCTTATACTGGAAGAAAAATTGTGCTCTTTCGTGTTCTATATATATCGAAAGTATAAAATTTCTTGGAATGCTATAGGTTAAGAATCGAGTATCATCGTTCATGCGACTACAAAGAAGGATTGTTGGTGTTACATTCCACATGGTCTGTATACAATCCAATATGATTGAGATGTTTTCTCTATATGAAAGAAACATTAGGTGCCAAACCAATTCATTGACCATTGACTCTAAAAGATATGTTTACTTTGACAATTATGTCTTTCAACTTTGAGGTGAAAAAGAAAAAAAGAACCAATAAGCAATTTTAAAGAAAAATTGCTCTTTAAGTTTAGATTTGCATTTTTATACAGAAAATGAAGACAACATGTAGAAATTATCTTTTTTTTTTTTCCTTCCCATTTTAAGACCAATAATTACTACAAAAGCAGCAATGTTTCTTTTCAAAGAGCAATTGTGATGAGACTCATTAGAAACAATATCAGAAACAGCTTTGTGATTCCTCATTACCAAAATTCCATTTCTATCAACTTCAAATAAATATACATATCGTAATGCACTTTTCGATCGATTTATATTCTGCTTTTTCTCTTATAAAAAGAAATACAAACATCAGTTCAGCAAAGCATTGACAATTAAATGTCATGAGCCTACAACAAACTGTTCCAATGCAATTTGTCATGGGTTTGACACATGAAGAACAATACATCTAAAAGATGGATACAAAATACTCCACTACATGTGAGAAACTCGTTTTGTTCGGTGTATGAAATAGAAGAATAAAAATAAATAAATGGCAGTGCATGATACATTAATTGAACCCAAAAGGAGAACAGCTAACCCACCAACACATGATCTTTGAGTCCCATCACTGTCTTTGACTAGTAACTGATGCATGGAAAGTTACTCACCATTGGTCGATGGTCAACTTTGATGTCCTTCTCCTACTTTGGACGAGCTTGCCGGCCTTTGATTTGTGATTCTTACCGGAGCACTACTGAGATCTTAGTCGAAGCACGGAAAACATGAATGAGATTGACAGTATGATGTGAACGTGATCCACAGATGGTCAGATTAGAGTTCATGCCGTGATGGATGTATGAAGCGTTGACAAAATCGAAATGCAAGTTTCTGCTGGTTTTCTTTTAGGAAAGGACGAGTAAAAGATCAACACAATATTATATTCTGCTAAGCTTGTGTAGTGATAACTCATTCCATGTCGGAAGGGGAAAAATGGAAAATCAAAATATTATTCATAGATTAATTATCGAAAATGTATATCATAAAGTTGATATAAGATTAACGTGATTATATAACTTTCTATCTATAAATAAAATTAATTTTTTTTTTAATTAGATAACTCTCTTTCTATCCATCGTCGAAGGATGGATTAAAGATAAAAGAAAAATGAGAATATATATATATATATATATATATATATATATATAATTTTATCTTATTTTATCTTTTTATAAATGAAGACAGAGGATATATATAAGTAAATTAAAAAATTTTGACCTATCAAGTTCTAGAGAATTCTATCATAATTGGACTTTCTTTCTATTAGTCGATAATCAAAATTAAAATCTAATCAACTTACACACCTAAAATACATTTTACCTTGTAGTTCTATCATAACGGGTTTCTCTTCATGTAAGACGGGTTTTTCCATTGTCTCAAACATATTTGACCTTTTATCTCTGTCATAATAAATATCTCTTTATGTGAATTAGATTTTTTTTTTTATTTACGTACCTCGAGTCATCTTACGCCTCCATCATGACATATTTCTTTTTACATGAGTCATATTTTTCTAACTCACTCATCTTCGACACATTTAGCTTTGCATCTCCGTAATGACATATTTTTCTTCACATAAGTTGGGATTTCTTAATTTACGTGTGTCGAACACATTTGACTTGTGCCTTCGACGAATTGATCAAGTCTATAATATATCTTATCTAATTAGATAATATCATATAATCTAATAATCTTTTATCCTCGATACTAGCTCCATAAAAATTAAAATATTAATCAATTATAATATGAGAGTATATTTATTGTGGATGTGATATCTCTGTTGTGTTATATAAAGCCGAGCCAATCGAATGCAAGTTTGTATCTCGCTCCGTTTGGTCCGACGAGATGCTTGTGATGATCGAGTTTGCACAAGTCCTCGAGAGAGAGAGAGAGAGAGAGAGGAGTTAAGCCCGATAGCAGTTGGACCGGCTCACGCGCAATTTCATCTCGCCACGGGCCGAGCGCTTGGTTCAGTCCCGGTCCATTCTTACGGATTGAGCCGCGGTAAACAAATAGGTGGTTCGACTGCCGACCGGCACCATGCCGTGCGCCGACAGCCGGTTCCGGGCCTCAACCAGGTTCCAACAAGAGTGCCTTCTACTTGATCTAATCTTATTACATTCATATGAAGTATCATACACCCAAATCAAGCGGCAATAATGGTTTCTAGGGGAACATATGTCGTGATTGGTGAGTCAGCACGGCTAGGTCCGCGGGTCGATATCAGGAGTTTTCTGCTGAATGATTCAAATGATGAGGTCGACCGGGCCCCCGTGACGGGGTGTTGATCAGCGTTCCTCGGTCCAAATGCTGGTTGATGGCTCGCCGTGGGGACATCAGTTGACGACTTCGGAGGTTGGGACGATCCCTGTCCCCGGACAACGTTTCTTAGTCTGTCAATCCAGACGCCGTGTATGCCGCGCTGCGTCTCTCCGTCTCCGGGGTGGTTGGCAGCTCGTCTTCGTAAGGTGGTCGCACCCTTGGGAAGGAGTGCTAGTTGACATCGGTCGGGATCCGGGCCGATTGGCAGCTCTCCTTCGTTCACTGGACGACGATTCTAGGTTGAGACACTCGCGGGTCGTGGGCGGCCGCTTTCTTGCAAAAATGGCCCCCGTCGGGTGATACCCAGCTGTGGCCCCTTCGACGAGCAAGTTAGTAACGAGAGGAGCTACTTTTTTTCTCCTTTTTTTCCCTTCCCCTGGCCGGGGGCCGGTCAGGTGTTTTATACCGTGGTGCAAGGGCTGAGGGTGCGTCGATTTGGCGTCACTGCGATCTGAGGGATGAAATGGGCCTTCTGACCAACTGTCGTTCCAAGACGTACAGAGTGGCGTCAGACGGCACCGCTTCAAGCTCCCGGGATGGGACATGTGGCATATCTTCTAGGTATATGCTCCTTGGATAGGACGTGCGGCGTGGGGCTCTGACTTGACGGGTGATAATGTGTTCAAGCTGCGAAAATATACCGTATCACTAGCTTCGATTCACCTTTTGCTAATGACGGGGCCATGCATCCAATGCCGCGACTTCGCCACCACCATCTCGCATCCCTTCTTAGGTACTGCGACGAGCAGAAGGAGCTGATCCTTGTTTACGAGTTCATGGAGAAGGGGGACATCGAGAGCCACCGCCCCTGTCTCAGCCGGAAGCAAAGGCTGGAGATGTGCATGGGATCAGCCAAAGGCCTTCACTACTACCTTCACACCGGCTCAGCGCGCGGCGACCATCATCCACTGCGACGTCAATTCTGCAAACATCCTACGCGACGAGGAGAATCTGGTGGCGAAGGTGGCGGACTTTGGGCTGTCGAAGACGGAGCCGATGGTGGATCAGACTTACGTCGGCATCGTTGTCAAGGGCAGCTTCGTTCTCGAGAAGTCCGACGTCTATTCGTTCGGGGTCATAAGCTTTCATGCTTATGAGAGCTTTCTCTGTCCTCCTCTATCTATCGTCTGTCTTCTACAATTTATTGGTATTTACTACCTTCCTCGAGATATTTTTTTCAACATGATATGAGAGCTTAATTAAATTTTAATATAATATTAGAGCAGATTTATCTGTAGAGAGACAAAATCGATCTATTAAATAAAAAATAATTCTATTATAGAGAAAACAAGACTGCTAGATAGGCAAACAAACCTTTAGAGAGAGAGAGAGAGAGAAAACACTGGTGTTAAAGAGAGAAAAACAGTACTATAGAGATATATATATATATATATATATATATATATATATATACACGATGCTAAATGTAGCT
>LVTN01000034.1:485275-609410 GCA_001649415.1 Musa itinerans
ATATATATATATATATATGACTATTTGAGAGAAAAATAATAATGTTAAAGAAAGAAACAAAGAGAAAACCTAAAGACAGAAAATTCGATGAGAGAGAAATTTCAAGAAGTGAAAATCCTAGAAAGAGAAGAATTACCCACAACAACAACAAGATGAGATATCAAAATCAAGAACCCAATTGATAGATTAGAGTATAGTAGAAGAAAGATGATCAATAGGAGAAAATACCATCATTAGTTAATAAAAAAAGATTGATAAATTAAAAAGTTTCATAATCTTTAAAATAAAAGATTGAAGGTATGGATGATGACTTTTATGAGTTACTTTGGAGCTCGTTATTATCTAGATTTGATAGAAAAGATTAGTAGAAATAAAAAAAAATTATGATGAATTTTTTTCTCGAGTCCGAAGGCTTAAAAGGAATTATCGTAGATAGTTTTAAACATATGATATATGATAGAGATTTTTTAATTCTCATCGAAGAACTAAAAAAATAGATTATTTTTTAACAGAGAAGAAAATTAAAGAGCATGAAAACTTATTTCCTACTCAATATTAGATAAAAACATTAGTTCATGGATCTCTGAAATCAAAACAGCAAGACAAGTCTTATTGATCTTAGAAGATATTTATGAAAGAAGTATATATATATATATATATATCCTTCTCCAACATCTGAAAATAAATAAGAAGTATATGATGTAAAATCAAAAGAAATTGTAGATCTTTTATCAAGTGAAAATGAAAAAAAAAAGTCCTATGGAGTGTAATAGATTTTCTTGGAGTAGATAATTTTATTTTCATTAGAAATATAAAAGTATTTGTACCTCCCTGTAAAAAAGAAAAATTTACACATCCAAAAGGTTGTGAAGAAAAATATTGCTAATGCTAATATGAAAATTATCATTACTCAAGATGAAGCTATAATGATATTCTCTGATAAAAAAAGTTATATTTCTTATTGATTTCATATCTACAGATTGGTTCAAGAAATCTAGCAAGATTAATTCTAAATAAATCATAGACTTATAATTGATCAAGACACTATATATAGATGACTCAGGATTCACATATTACAAAAAAAACACTATATCAAAGGATATCCTATGGAGCTTCAAGGTTTTTTATAATATTTTTTAAAATTTATTTTAGAGAAAGATGTTTGAATATTAAATCAAACTTTATAATTAAATAGGACTTTTGTTTAGAAGTTTTAGATGATTCCCTACTATAGTTGGAGTCAAAGTCTTAAGTTCACCCATCTATAATAAATAAATAAGCTTGATTTTTATTATCTTTCTCGAGAGATTTTCTAACAGGATATCAAAGCTTTTTGATTTTTAGATGATTCCATGAGTTTTGTAAGTAGAACTGATGGAATTATCTTTCCATAGAAATAAAAATATTTTGAAAATATTCTCTCTCACTAAAATTTCTTCATGAATAATTTATTTATTTACTACGATTACGATCGAACCGAAGAACCTTCAACGAGTCATTCTTTATATTACTGTAGAGTATTCTTCCTCGTTACGATTGCCTCTGGAGTCAAACCCCGAGAACACGAGGCGTGACTCTGCGAAGGCCAATCTACGGAGCAGTAATCAAAGACCTCCTCGTCCACCAGAAACGGAGGAGAGCTTTTGCATTTGCCGGAAGGTGCAAAGCCGAGCCAGTCCTGTCGGACATTCCACAGTAGCAGTTGAAACGTTGAACATTTCGTTTATGTCACTCCAGACTGTTGAAACAATTGACCTGCTCGAGGAGTCAAGTCCACGGCCTTCCCTCGTTAGAGCTCTCATCTTGTTCTTGACAGAGATATCTCGCTGCTACAGAACAAGAAAAGCCATGGATTAAGTACTCCACCATAACAAGACTTGGACACAAAATGGCACTTTCTTCTGCGTCCAGGAAGTCTGGTCTTTCAACTTGCAGCTATAAGATCAAATATAAAAAGACCTGGCAGACATGCAGGCATCTGAGAAAGGCGAGATTGCCATGCCGTGTTATGCAGCTTCTTTGTAGTTTACTTGCGTTTACTCCTACTTTTTGAGAGTTGCAGAAGAATCTTCATTGAAAGTGCTTGTTATGTTGAATTAGTCTGGCCCTAACCAGCACGAGACTATCCATGCAAGTTTCACAGAGAATAATTTGTGTGTATATTTATCTTTTAAAGTATGATTTGGAATTAGATTCTTCTGCTTTGGCTCAAATTTTGATTATGCCAACCACTCGATTCCTGTTAGGTTGTGTCCACTGGTGATAAATATAATGTTTGTCACACTGCTTTTGGCTGTCACTTGACTTTAATGCTGGAGATAATGTGTTTGGGTCCCAAATGGTGTTGATCACTACCAACAGTGATTCCTCTATATTTTGATTGATGAAGAGAGGTGATTGTGAATTACTTACTGTAAAAAATTCCATGAAATTAGGAAAACTTTTTTAAAAAAATATTTTTTTATAAATAATTTTATTTTATTAGAAATTAGACTCGTATATCTTTCTAATGATATCTTGAACAGTGATTCCTCTATATTTTGATTGATGAAGAGAGGTGATTGTGAATTACTTACTGTAAAAAATTCCATGAAATTAGGAAAACTTTTATATAAAAATATTTTTTTATAAATAATTTTATTTTATTAGAAATTAGATTCGTATATCTTTCTAACGATATCTTACTTAAATAATTTAGAGCACAATTATCTTTTTTTTTTGTCGGACGAAAAAAATGATATGATCACATATATTATTATTAAAAAATAAAAAATGATACTAAACGACGATTAGTATTATTATTTTTTATTTTTAAAAAAGTTATGATAATTAATTATCAAAATTAGAGATTTTTTTGAATAATATGATTATGTATGTATGTCACTTAAGTAAAAAAATATAAGGGTATTATTTTCGCCTAAATAAAAAAGATATCCGATAAAAACGAATATTGAGGGCGTCATTCGATATATAAAGTCAACCGCGAGAAACTTTTTTTAAGTATAATGTCTGAAATTTTTCATACAAATTAGTCTTTCATGAAAAAGATGACCTATTCGAGACACACACCCACCAAGATGACTCTTGACTGCAAGCAGCAGGCTGCTATAAGTACCCCAACCACCTTTTACTACTGGGTGGCAAAGAGTGAAGGCGATGGAGATCATTCTGATGCCTTTCCTTGTGTTCTTTCTCCTGCAGGGAGGAGCAGTTCCTGTTCATGGTCAAACAGGTACACACCTTCTCTTCTTCTCCTTCTTGTGTTGGGGCTCTGAGATCTCGACTTCCTTCCCTTGCTTTCAGTGCACAGATTTTGCTGCTTGTGCTTCCAAGTTCCTTCTCTTCCTCTTTCCCCCCTGCCCTACTCTTTCTTTCTTTGCTTCGGCCAAGAGGAGAAGCTGCTGACTTCCTCTTTGTTTGCCATACTATGTTAAGTATCAGTTCATCTGATCCTGCAGTGTTTGAACTGAAGAATAAGTTAACTGTAGTAGGCTTAATTAATCTACTTGCAGCTTAAAAATAGACTTAGATAGTAGTCTTAATTATACTCTAGCTTAGAACTATAAGTGAAAGTAATTCCATCTAATCTGGAATATAATCTAATCATATGGGACCTTAGATACTGAGATCACAGATCTTAGATTCTATTGATTTGATTGATAGAAGGAGACTTGAAATCAAGTGGTATCCAATTGTTATCTCTAAATTAATAGTACTATGGCCAGTTATAGTCAAATGAATACAACTGGTCATCTAATTATTAGTTCCTGAGATCATAACATTAGCATCTACTATAATTATTGAGAGAGTTACATATGCCAACAAATAATAATAATAATTGTCATTCTTTTAATCTTTTGTTTTCTCCTGCTGTATTAATCTGCATCCTCCAAGAAGTGGGAGTAGTTAATGCATGCAACTGATGCGAGTTTCTACGTGCAGGGGATAGAGTGACTTCCGGCAGCAGTCCCATTGCGGATGGCCGCAGCTTAGTCTCGGCAGGAGGAATCTTCGAGCTCGGCTTCTTCGCTCCCGGCGACGCAAAGAAGCGCTTCCTGGGGATATGGTTCAAGAACATCAAAGACAAGACCGTGGTCTGGGTCGCCAACAGGGACGCCCCTCTGGAGGACGACCATGGCGCCCTCAATCTGACGGATGATGGAAATCTATCACTACTCAGCGGCACTGGTGTCGTTCTGTGGTCTACCAACACGTCGAACGCCATCAGTCCTGTTCTGCAGCTCTTGGACTCCGGCAATCTCGTGTTGACCGGAGGAGCCTCCAACAACATAATATGGCAGAGCTTCGATCATCCCACTGACACGATCCTGGCCGGCATGAACATAGGATTCGACTACAGCAGAAACCTCGACATGTACCTGACGTCGTGGAAGAGTGACTCCGATCCTTCTCCGGGGGAGTACTCTTACAAGATGGAGACTCGAGGAGTCGCACAGCTCGTCTTGTGGAAGGGGAGTACGGAGGTGTACCGCAGCGGGCCGTGGACAGGTAAGGGATTCAGCGGCCGGCCGAACATGTCGCCGAACGGCTTGTTCAACTTCCAGTACACTGACAACCAGTCTGGGCTGTATTACGCCTTCCAAGTCCTCAATGCTACCGTTCTTGCGCGAGCCACTTTGGATCACAACGGGAAGTTTCAGCGCTTCGTGTGGACGGAGGGGAGCAGCGAATGGAGCCTCTTCTGGGAGGTCCCCGAGGGCCAATGCGACCAGTACGCCTCATGCGGAGTCAACGGCATCTGCACCATGCTCTACTCTTCTAGTTGCATTTGTTTGGAGGGGTTCGTTCCCAAGTCGCCCGCGGAATGGAGCCTGAGGCAGTACTCTGATGGCTGCGTGAGGGGAACGCCCTTAAACTGTTCGACGGATGGGTTTCGTCAAGTGCAGAATGTGAAGCTGCCCGATACGCTCAACGCCAGCGCTACGAATCGGACGCTTGATGAGTGCAGCGACTGGTGCCGGAACAACTGTTCTTGCACTGCGTATGCTGTGTTCGAACAAAGCAAGTGTCTGACATGGTTTGGAGATCTCGTCGACGTTAGAATATTTGCTGATGGGGAAGATGTGCTGCACGTTCGGCTTGCAGCTTCTGAATTGGGTAACATTCTTTCTTATGATTCTATTACTAACATGAGAAGAATCCACCACCTGGTAGTTGAGTGCTTGGAGAATGACAGGGCAATCATTCCATGAACATAACACAGTGGATTTTAATCTTTAAGCCACAAGAACTCATTATCAGTAAACATTATTCATGAAGTTTTGATTCTTCAGCAGAATGTGCGGGTAGATACTTTTGTATTGCAGGAACACTATCTGATCAAAGAAGATTTTAACCATGACACCTACTCTTCCTTTGTAGAATATCTAAATGGTGACTCAGGCAAAAAGAAGACCATGAAGATTGTGTCCATTACCTTACCAATTGGCATTCTTCTGTTAGTCTGTCTGTGTCTAGTTTTGTGGTTGAAGCGCAGAAGAAGAACACAAGGTATGTCTGTTTGTTTTGGTAATATAGTGCCTAGATATGTCTGCAAAATGAAGAACTTGAGGCAGTATTGTATCAGTCACCGAGTCCTGGATTGTTTTTTTCTGTCTCTGTGAATAGCTTTTCAAGTTCAAGCCATTTTGGATTGAAATGGAATGTGTGATCATTTTCTTAAATCTTTATCATGCATCAGGCAAAAGAAAGAGCTTCCAATCCAAAAGAGATGAAGAAGATGAGCTGGAGTTACCGCTGTTCGACATTCTTACCATTAGAACAGCCACAAATGACTTTTCCAGTTCAATGCATTAAGAACCAAAACAACAAATTAAATCGAATCAAATTAATAACAAAAAAAAAAGATTACATGAAATTTAAAATTATTTTCAAATTATAAAATGTATAATCCAACTTCTTATTTTAAAAATAATATTTTAAGTCTAAATAAATATCAAATATTAGTAATTTATTTTTTAAAAATTACAACAACAAAAAAAAAATGTCTAAGTCTTTGCTTTTCAATGATATAAAGTAATATATAAATAAAAATATTTTTTTTTATTTTGTGGTTAATATTTGGTTCAGGAAACTAAACATGTTGTGGGTTTTACTTAAGTCTTTTATCCAGTAATGTACCAATAGAATTTTAACACATTTATATTTAATTAAATTAACTTTTAATTAGTAAAATTGTATTTTTCTTGGAAATAATATTAGAAACGAAATAAGGATAAAACAAATAAAAGCTTTCCAATTATTGTTATTATTACCATTATTATCGTTAATTGAAGAAAATTACACCACTGTTATAAATGGAATAACATAAAATTGAAATCACCAGACTCGGTCAAAAAAAAGTCAAACTTCATCCCCTCAGTTGATATGCTTCTCTTCCTCTCACATACGCTGTTTTCAAACCCCTTCTTAAGCCCCAACACCCCCCCCGTCTCCTGTCTCTGCAATGGCTAAGGTGTTGCCTTTTCTAGCTCTCTTGACCCTCATCTACGCCCTCCCCGCCGCCTCCGGCGGCGGCGGAGTCATCGTCGGCAGCGGCCTATCCTTCCGCGACCTCCTACGCAGCTACGGCCTTCCCGCCGGCATCATCCCCAGGGCCATCGAGTCCTTCGACCTGGACCCCTCCTCCGGCCTCCTCGAGGTCCGATTCCACCGCACGTGCTACGCCCGCTACGACGACGGCCTCGCCTACTTCGACCGCGTGGTGAGGGGCAACCTCAGCTACGGCGCGCTCAGCGGGGTGGTCGGGTGGTCGCAGGAGGAGCTCTTCCTATGGTTCCCCGTGAAGGGCATCCTCATCGCCGATCCCTCCTCCGGCGTCATCCTCTTCGACATCGGTCTGGCGCAGAAGCATCTCTCCGTGTCGGCCTTCGAGGACCCGCCCGACTGCCAGCCGGCGGCGCTGGCAATCTTCGGAAAGGATGAGGAGCCTCGCGAAGATTGGATCTTGGTGGACTCTTCCTGACATGCCGCTTCCTGACATGTCACAGCCAGCGCTTCCTTTTTGTCGTCACGACGCAAATCAATCTACCACTGTATCTCTCCGAATCTGCTTCTGGCCTGTCACTGTTTGACATGGACTGTAGCCTTACTACATAATCTTACTGAAGAGGTGGTGTGTTTATTATGTGTTTGCATCACAGAGTTCCTTAGCAGGTGGGGAAGGATTCCAGCAGCAGCAGCATAGACAATAAATAGAACCACCGTAGCTGTGTTTCCTTCTCTGATCTCCATAATTCTTGATCAATGCAAATGCATGAGAGCCTGTGTATGAGAGAAGATGAATAATGGTGGTGGTGGTGGTGTGTGACACCTCAGTCATGTTTGACTAATCTCCAGGCCTTATGGCTATTAGCTGTTTGCAAATGATAGACTTGTTTGATGGGCTGTCACTTCTAGCGGACTAAGTCATAAATAATAATAGAGTTTTGTGATGTTGCTTGAAAGGCACAACAATTGGATTGGACTAAATCATGATGTCACTGTTATCATCAACAAAGTTTAGAGAGGTAGCTAATAGTTCTTTTGATCCAATGCTGGTATAAGTAATATTATCTTTGTACAAAAGGTTTTCTTTTATATTTCTTTGCTGAAAATAAAGGATATCAGTATCACTAAGATTCAAAAGGAAAAAAAAAAAAAAATTATTGAGCATAGAATCCAATTGTAGTCCAGTAGAGATGAGACCTGAAGCTCGTATATCTCTGAGGTTAGAAGAGGAACTCTAGTTAATTTATATTCTCTTCTAACACCAGCATAGATTTCCAATTAGTTAATTGATTGTCCCAAGCACAATTTTGACTCTCATCCTTAATCCAATGCTTGTGGATCACAAAGTTCATGGCACGATTCGCATCATCTCGATAATACTCTCAAGATTTCAATGTGTTTGACTCGCCTATACGATCAAGTTTAGCTTAATATAATTGAGACCGACTTATGCATCGACTCGCCAAAGATGTGCTTTGCAGAAGTGAATATTAATTGTTGTTAAATTAAGTTAAAAATATATATTCTGATAAATTATAGATTTCGGAGGTTAGTGCATGGTCAAATCTATCTCTTGGCATTAGAATTTTAAGAGTTTAATGTGTTGACTCGACTTATTTTGATTAGATCTAGTTTAACTCAGTCAAGAACCACATTCATCTAATCTCGAACATTATCATGTTGACCATGGATTTGTATCAAACATGAAAATTATGCCAAAGCTGACCAAGTCACACCTTGTGAAATGAGTGAATTGGCCCATCAACCATATGTTTACATGTAAACTTGACCTTCGATCTCATCCTCCTTTACATGTAAACTTGACTCATCTATTGCATGAACCACTTGCAAGATTTGTTTGCTGAGCTACTCGAATCCAATTGAGCCAAGGATGGACATAATAATTCAAATGTTAGCATCACAATCTATCCAAATGATTCGTTTGGTATGAAATCAATCATCAAAATGCTGATGTGTTTGTTTGAATAAGATGTATTTAGCATGTAATCATGTGACTATTCTCATCCATAAACTCAAGAGAATGTTCACTTGTGCTTATGAAAAAAAAAAAGGGGAAAAGAAGATGATTTTATCTACCAATTAGATTGTGAATCCATTAATATATCATTTGAGCCTGATTGGCTTGTTGAGGATTACATTATATTAGGATTAAATAGGATATCAATGTTTATTTTTATCACGAGTCACTATGGTCAGACCATCTTCAACTCGATTTCGAGTCTTCATCATATATCATGTTAAGGTTTAATTCTTTATCAGTAAAGACTTGATGAGTATATTACTATAAATTTATACGTCCATACTTTACAGGTGTTAATATTATCATGAAGTCATAACATTTCATATTTCATCTTCTATCATTCAGCAAATTTCTTCCATCTTTAAGTTAATCTCATGACGGACAGAAACTCAAAACAAGATTCCAAATGCTAATCTTAATATATATATATAAATATATATATCATGCTAAGATTTGATTCTTTATCAATAAAAATATGATGAGCATACTACTATTAATTTAAGTTCTTGACAAGATACAGTCTTCTCGCCAAGTCGGGGTCTTGACATTTCACGTTTCACCCTCTCTATCATTTAGTTAATTGCTTCTACCCTTAAGTTAATATCATGAGGGATATAAACCCAAAACAAGATTCCAAATGCTTATCTTAATATACATAAACATTCTTGTAAAACAACGCTCTCCCCATTACTCATCTCCACTGTCTTGAGCACAGTGAACGGAGGTGGAGAAAATTGCACCAACCTGTCTTGCATTGACACCGAGAAGAGAGATCATGTCTAACACAGGCAGAAGAGGAGGAAGAAGAAGAGCTCATGTGAGTACTATGGTGAGAAGCACAAGGACATTGTTGTGTTGAGTACGTACGTAATCTATGTGTGTTAGAATGTCGAGGCAGCTTTGCCCATAACTCATGTGTTTTACTGTGGTTGGTTTATGTGACAAGAGTTTTGATTCCTCCTGTTTTCACAGCATGAGCTACTGAGTTTTCTATCCATTGACTACACTATATTAATAAGCCATAGTAAAATAGTTCTTCTTCTTTAAGTACATGTACAGCATGCTCTCAATTGAAGCTTTGGAATCACCCAATTCCATCCCTCTCTAAACTATATTTCTTCCTATATAGCTGAGTACCTGTTCTTCAAAATTAGGGTTCCTCACTTGCACTCCTCCATCTATATTCTTGGTTTTCTGAAAGCAGCCATTTCAAGGTCAAAGGGTAGAATCAATGCCTCAACAAAAATTATCTTGGGAGATTGAAGTTAATGGCACAAACAAAAGACTATGTTGCTGGTTAATCAAGTGAGTATGCTGTGAGAAATCAGTTTGTCCTGCAAGTTGTGCTCTTAAGAGGATGCTGATTCTACTTAGCATGAGTTTAAGCTTCCTTGTTCTTCAAACATGTATGCTGGTTCAGAATCCCTCAGTGATCTGATGCAGTAAACTTACTCTTATCGATTAAGTATTTATTCACATATATACTTAGAATTTATATCTTATCAAAATGAGCTACAGATTCATACTTCTGTTTCTCCCCCTAATCTGTCAATGAGTTTTTGCTGAAAGGAGCAGCACATCATAAAGGTGATAGTATAAGAGAATGAGACAGATCTCACTTCAAAGCTACCAACTCCCATTACTTTTAGAAGTTGAGTCAAACTAAACACTGAGCTCAACACAAATGAAAAAGAGAATCCATATCAGAAGTGTCTCACCATGTTGTGGGTCTAAGAATCAAATATAGTGGAAATGGAATGTACAGTGATGGTTCCTCCACCTTCAAGTTTCTAAAGCTTAGATCATGAGTGAGTGATGGATGGGAATGGTGTTCCAGCTTGATTGTCTTCTTCTAGCAATCTAGTACAATTGCTTCATGCCCTTTTGCTAGTGGAGGGAGTTGTCTGCTACATTTGTTGTATGAAACTTGAACCTAAAATCCTTCTTTTTTAAGCTCAATGTCTCTTTAAAAAAGCTTGCTTTTAATGAATTTAATAGAGAAAAAGCTTTTGCCTACTTTTTGTCCATTCTTCCAACTTGAACTTTACTTTTGAGGAGAAAGTGTGTGCTATGGCATTTTCTACTTATTTTCTAAGTAGTGAAATGAGCAAACAAAGTCAAGAAATGTTGCATTAAGAGAATCAAGGCCTACTCAGAGGAAAGAGAATTAAGATAATAAAATATCCATTTGTGATATAGTCTGACTTTGTTTTATCTAATTAGCATTTTGCTTTCTCTTCACACATAAATAACTTCATATATAAATTTACTGTTTCTTACAAAGCTTGAATGGGTGCCAACTTTGAATGTAACTGAGACTGACAAAGGATCCAAGAACAAGAACTTGTGTGCTTGATTCAATTTACAACTGAAGTGTGGTAGATTAGTGGAAGTGAAGTTGGAGTGAAGAAAGAAGAAGAAGAAGAAGAAGAAGAAGAGGACCACACAATGGCATGTGCTCTCTCTGAAATCATTCTTCCTTGTCATGATCATTTAAGAGATTGTTGCATTGAGTGCACGAAACATTAATTGTGTTCTGCTCATCGGTGGAGTGCTACTTATTACACAAACCTTCTCCACAGGCAGAATGAACATGCTGCCTGTCTTCTTGTCTTGCAGTAATACATCCATGTCCTCTCTCTCTCTCTAGAGCTGTGTAAGATGAGATCTGCTTTGGGTCATTAATGGCTTCACAATTAATGTCGTTTACTATGTCGAATTCAATAACACAAGACTCAGAGTCGTAACATATTGATATGACTGACTACTGCAGAAGAAGAGTGGCCATCTTATCAAAGCAACAGTGTAATGCACTCTCATTTCTCCCAAAACAGAGAGAGAGAGAGAGAGAGAGAGAGAGAGAGAGAGAGAGAGAAGTTGCCATAGATTTGCTTGCAATATTGTAGCTTGATTTAATAGCATTTCTGCAAATAAGTTTGAACAAAGAACAGAAGAAATGAAATGAGTGTCATGCATGCTGCATTCTTAGATTAATGCACTTACATAATCAAAACTGCTTCTTTCACATGTCTTTCATGAAAACATTTAATGATGAACTTGACTTCATCAAAACCACATGTTACAACCTTCCTATTTCTTCATTAGGTGATTCTAAGCACTGAAACAAATCGAAAGGAGAAGAACAGCTCCAGATTCTTTTGTTATTTGAATGGACTACCATAAACATTGGAAGATGTTTTTGATCAAAATGCTCTCCTCTATTTTTATTGCTCATGTAGATTCCCAAGCTAAGACCACAACTCATCCATGTTGTTCCTCTTATTATAATCATCAGTTCCCAACTCTTGAGTTTCTTATTTAGATCATTTCCCCCTAAGCATGAACAGATGCCTTATATTATACATCAAGTACTATACAGAAGTGTCCTGTACACCATTAAATTAACAATGAATAAGCAATGATGGCATTCAATTATATAGCTATGATTCATGGTAAGATTGTTTTCTTTTATGATTAGGTGATGATAAAATAATGCAACTCTTTATCCATAAAATATGTCCATTGCAAGCATATTTATATGATAGCACTTCAATCACCTGTCTTTATATTGATCACAAAGCCAAGTTAATCTTGTTGTGCTTTTAATTTGATGGCAATTGGATGGTGTTATGATCCTATGAATCCTCCATCTTCCCATAAAGTATAATTTGGAGTTATTCTCTGCTGCATTTCTCAATAAATTTACAGAGCTTGTTTGGAAATTGCATATGGGAACTTACACAGATGTCAGACAAATCTTTCAATGAGACTCCATCAAAGCTGCAAGTAATATGGACAATAGTGATGAAATGTACAAGCAGACATCTCAAAGCTCAAAGGAGATCCATCCTCTCATTTTCATCTGTAAAAGGCACTGCTCCACCAGCTTCTCTTCCCAGCAGGAAAGAACAAAAGCAGATGTCTCAGATCCTAATGGAACCCTCTCCCAGCGGCAGCATGTACAGAAAGTAATGTAGGGTGAATATGAATCTGTGTGAATTCATGAGCAAAGCCTGGGAAGTGATCTTGAACCACTCGAACCTGCTATTCTAGTCTTCATGGCCTTTGACATCTGCCTTTGCATCTTCCGGCACATCTTTTCCAGCTCCATCACCTTCCATTGCATTCCTTGCAACTGGGATTTCAGCTTCTCATGCTCTCTGGTCAAATCGAGCTTCTTCGCGTAAAGAATGATCTGCTCATCATCATCATCACGGTCTGGATTCCTCAACTGGTCGGTCTCTTTGAGCAGACTCCTGAGCTTGGTTTGCTGAGAGATGAGAGCTCGGACTGCTGTTCTTGATGGGAACTTGGTGTTACTCGCGATGTGTTTGCAGGACTCTGATGACAGCTTCTCGTAGTTTATGGCACTACATATCTTCATCTTTTCCTCGTCTGATATCTGAGTATGAACCTGATTACATGATGAACAGAAAAAAGAGATGAAGCAATGAAGCATGAAACATTGCATATTCTTGGGAGTCAAATTGACGACCTGTACCTCGAGGTACAAGTCGATGGCTCGGTAGATCGCATCGTGGCAATCTCTTGCTTCATCTGGCAGAGCTGTGATCAGTGCCAAAAACTTCAGAGGCTTCAAAGAGGAATCTGGTGCTACTTCAGCCAAGTATGAATCCATTAAGCTTCCTGCTTGCTTCGATCGGTTTGCGGAATCTCTACCCCCGCTTCTGAGGAAAGATCTCAGGAACCTTAGGATTAGATTCACATCGTAGAGGCTGTTCATCCCTGCCGGGGCTGGAATTAGCAGATTGTCCAGTGTTGCTTGATCGAACTGGTTTCCTATCATGCTCGCCAACTTGGTTTGGCAGCATTTGCTAAGCTTCAGTGGAGATGAGACTCGGAGAACACCAAACAAGCTCTTGGATGACACAGAGCTGCCGTCGAGGGAGTAGAGCAGGTCGATGATGACTTCAGCAGCCTTCTTCTTGTCAGCTGCGGCGCTGCGCACGCCACCATTCTTGAGGTAATGCATGAGGAACCTACCGATGACAACATGATTCGCCTTCTCAACAGCCATCTTCCTTATGATCTCCTCGATCATGTCGGGATTCAGTATTACGAGTTCATCGAACCACCAAGCTCCTCGGTGGTTGCTGCTGTTCTTTGCGCTTGTAGTGCTTCCGGTGTCGCAGGAGAACCGGAAGGCTGAGCTTTCAGGGGAGGAGCCTGAGGGACTGGCGTCATTACCCGCCGTGATTCTCCCAACCAGAGAGCAGATCACTTTATCCAACATCCCTGAGGAAGACGCGACCGGAATGAGATCTTGGCACCGTTTCAGGCAGCTCATGATCTCAGGCCATGACCAGTAAGGGATTCCCTGGAGAGATTTCTTTGTCAGACTTAGCAGGTCGCCGGTCATCTCCATGAAGTGGGCGATGCAGTGCAGAAGACAGATGTTGCTGGGACTTATCTGAGTTCTACCATTGTTGTAGCAAAACCTTGTCATCAACTCAAATGCCTCTGCCCCGCCGGGCAAGCCATGGAGGGTCACTCTGAGGTTTCTTGTAGCTGAAGTGGCCAATGTTTTGCTGGTCAACTCCCTTAGTTTGCCGGAGAAGGATGAAAGCACTTCCTGTGAAAACAATGCTGTGAATTAAACCATGTATACTGATCTTGTGGAAGAAGGTAGCCATGGAACAAAGAAGGAAACAATGTCAGGATCATTCCCCATAAGAACAGAAGCTTCTGAGATTAAATGCACAAGCATTAAATTCATAGAGCACAGGCAGCTCTAATGGAGGATGCAGAGTCCTTCAACAGTTCCATTGTTTAAAGAGGCACAGAAGGTGAGGTGTAACAGAAAGCATTAAATGGATACAATGAAGAGACGACATAAGAGACCAGAATCATTCCCTCTTAAAGGCAAACTACTTCTCCTACAATAAAGACAAAACCTTTTCCTCATGACATAGAGGTGAAGATGAGTTGAGATACAAATGCATGAAAGCATTAAATACCAGCATGAAGACTCCATGAAGAGAGAGGAGGAAGAAGATGATTGGCTAGTGAATTTGGCAGTGATAGAAGAGAGACAAGAGGAGGGAATTTGATTAGCTGAAACAGTGAAAACAGTTCGAAAAGCCACGACAAATACTTGAATGATTGAATAAAAGGTCAGGACAAAACGTGCTGCTTGAACATCATCATCCGTGGTTATGAACTGGGAAAGAAGAAGGCTTACCTTGTCAACCAGGAAGATCTCTTCTCCATTGACGTCCACTTCGAGATCACAAGTCATTGCCACTGCTTACAGCGGGATCACCGACAGGCTTCAAGAAGAAGAGTTTGGGATGCTTGTGAGCAAACCAGCATGACAAGAAAGTCTGATTAAAGGAAAAGTATGACAAGAAAGGACTGTGATGATGAAGATGAGAAAAGAAGTGGAAGGCAGAAAGGAGCACATGAAACCACCATGTGTTGAGCTGAATAAGAAGACAGAGAACCAGAGCTACTCTAGCTGATCAATGGACAGGAAGAGGAGGAAAAGAGGGGTGGGAGGATAGAGTGTTAGATAAAGAAACAAACCAGCAGCAGCAGCTGGTGTTCATGCCCAAAGCTTTGTGCTCAAGATGCCACTGTTTCCTTGCTGCCTCTCTCTCTCTCTCTCTCTCTCTCTCTCTCTCCCCACTGCAAGTCCCTTAGCCACTGCTTCCTGCACACAAACGACACCTCAAGAAACATCTTTTCTTGCAGCTTGGAGTGCCAAGGTTTCCACATGTGAACTGTGTGGCCAGATGAGCCCCATTTTCCGATTGGTATAATACCATCAGAGATGGATGAGGAAACAGTGCCAGGCACAGGAGAGAAAGAGACTGGGGACTGTGTACTATCATCACCATATGCAAGTTGGTACCTAATGCTGCAGCCAATATCTTGTGAGACCTTATGGTCCCAGATTGGCACCATCTTCCATGAATGAGATCATCAGAGTCAGGCATTATGTGTCTCATGTGATTTCATTCAGAGGACCCTAAATGGGCCTTCATTTTGAGTAGATGTAGTTATCCAAAAGCTTGATCTATTTGGTTGAAATGATATCCAAACCAAGCTTAGGCTGGCCATTATTTAACCCCAACCTGAGTAAAGCTTTTGTAGGTGGGTGGAAGACAGTGACTGACATTTCCCTACTAACAGTTCTCTACATTGGTAGTGTTTTCAGAGATAGGACTACTGGGGCATTGGCCCAAGAATAGTCTGTTCAAAAGTAAATGCAAAGATATGTAAAGATCAAGATGTAAATGGCTAGTGTTTGTATGATGCTCATTTACTAACCACAGCACCAACCCTATCACACTTTAAAGAAAGCTGTCAACTCATATTGATGTATCAACTTCCCAAATTTTCATCAAGGTTTTAGGACCCATCTTTTGAGAGCACAACTGCTACAAATTGACAAGCACTACATCTTCTGTAAGAATGGAAAAGATAACATAGAACACTACAGGATTTTTTTCCTTAGCTGCTGTTGATCTAGCCTCCAAAACTATCAATAATTATAGCAGCAAAAAGGGATGGCAGCAGATTGGATTGGCACTCTAAAATATCCAATCCAATTAAGTCATTAACATATTCATTAATCAAATTTAGGACAGATACAAATAAGCATATCAATCTTATACAATAAGAGAAAGGTAGATGGAATCATAAGCCAGAGGCCAACTCTCACTTAGTTTTAGCAGAAAGTTTATGCAAACAATTGAATCATTTGTTTGGAGATCATTTGACTTGAAGACCAAGAAGACTAGTCAATAATTATTAGCACATGATGCAGAGAAGATTCTACAATCAGTGTAGAACAAATATGTTCCTTATTTTTCTCTTTAAAATCTTCATTTCTTCTTTCAGTTAGCTGTCTTTTTTCTTTCTCCTTGGATAATATTTATATAGGCTATGTTCTATTCTTGTGAAAAGGATTGGACCTAATAAATGTAAACATTCAATTACCACCACATTGTCTAAATCTTTTGACTTCTCTGTCAACAATGATGCATTGCCAACATGGAGCACTGCTTGGAGTTGAATGTGCAGGGCATGAGTCATGAGAGGAAGCATGTGTTGACTACATCAGATCATGTGTCCCATACACAAGAAAATGAAGCTTTCATCAAGCACTCTTGCCACTTCCATCAGACACATAACACATGCAGATGATATGATTCCTTAGCTTGTTCTTTTCCAACTGGGAAGCTCTTCAGGTACACCTTGACTGACAGGAGAGCAGACTTGCCAACCCCATGAATCTGCCACAGACAAAGTCAAATTGTTTCTGACTTTTATGGGCAACAAAGAATGGCATGCAGAGAGAAGAGATTACTTTCATGATTCTGATATATGAGAATTAAATTGTTGAACAATCTCACCATAGTGCTAAGGCTTTTTATTCATAGGAAAACAGACCATTGAAAGTGAAAGAAAACACAAAAGGTGGAAGGAGGACAAAGGAGCCCTTTCTGACTACCTCTGCCAAGTCCATTCCACCCCTTCTCATTCTAATACTATAGCAAGTGATAGGTAGATGGAATCATAAACCATAAGCCAACCCTCAGAACTGTGTCTTCCCAGAAAAGCTTATGCAGACAACTGTATCATATTTGTTTAGAGATCATTTGACTTCAAGACCAAGAACACATAGTCAGGCAATTATCAGCACATCATGAGCGCCTGTCACGGAGAAGTTTCTGCAATCACATATTTTATGTGCAGAAGACATATTAGCAGTCAAGAAATGCTGTCATATGATCAATGCATTGACTCATTGTTTTGGTAGGATCATTGCAGTGAAAGAGTTTGACATGAAGATTGACAACCAATTCATTGACTCCGGAGAACAGAAATTAGTCCCTCGTTCTCATTTCCAATCTCTGACAGAATTCAACTTTGGAGAAGAAGGGATGAGACTCAAATCCCTGACAGAACGTCACAAGGGACAGACTCATTCAGGTTCTACAAATCACCACAAAGCATGGCAGCAGAGCTCTCGGGTTCAGCAAGTAGAGCTCCTCGATGTTGGCATAGAGACCCACCTTCCCGGCCATTGAATCGAACCCAGAGTGGCCCGCAAGCTCCTGGTAGTTGTCCAAAGGCTTGTGCACTCTCCCTGCAATCACTCTGCAGACCAGCAATGCTTTCTTGATGGAAGGATCGCCGTTGTCGTCGTCGTATGTTTCGATAGTTTCGAATGCTCTACCACTGGTAGAGGCCGTAAACACCCCGATGTCTCCCTTCACTTCTTTCTTTGCAGAGAAGCCATGCCTGATGATCCGGCAAACATTGCACTTCTCCGACGAGCAAAGGCTAGAGGAGCCATTCGTGCCAAGAGAACATGCCATCGTCGTGCCATGGAACCTCAGCAGCTCATTGCCGTCGGCCAGGCACCGAGGGTGCTTCTTCGCGAGTTTGCTCGCTTTGTTCTTCACTAGTTCTCTGTACTCCTCGAATCGGGCGAGAGTTTTCTGCATGTTATGCACCTTCAGGACCCGATCGATTCGGATGCAGCTGCTCTCGGGTTTCAACCAGCTTGCTCTGCAGATGATTTCAACTATCTTTCTTGAGGAATCTCCTTCCACAAGTTCAGTCACTGCAGATAAGAAAGACGAGAACACATTAGTTCAGTCATTGAAGAAACTGCAAGCACATCAACACATTGAAAGCAGATCTTATTATGATGACTATATAAACCTGTTGATAATGAATGCTTAGTTTCTAATTTCTTTGCACAAAGACATTTTACTTTCATAGGAGAAAGAAAGATGACTTATTGAAGGTCTGAAATGGCTAATTGGTCCCTGAAAAGAGGAACCATTTGCAGAATTCACCTGCAATGAGTAAAAGTGGAAGCACCATTTGATTCCAAAGCAACTTTATGCATAACTTTTTCCCTTGCAAATGATGGCTAATTTGACTCTCTAACATGAACTGATAATGAAAATTCTACTACATGAAAGAACTGAGCTGACAATGATAGGAAAGCAAAACCAGGTACTGATGCATCAACCTGCAAAGATTAGTAGACCAAGAAACCATCATGAACTGCATTATCTAAATCAGCAAAAGTAGAACATAGCTCAAGTTTCAGACCGGTGTTCCATACCTGCATGCTTGGATAGGTGGTGAGATTCCAAGGCTTCCTGCTTCCCGAATTGCTCCCCGCATTTGTGGCAGGTCACAGCAGCAGAGTGTCTCTTTGTTTGTGAATCTGCTTCATGAGAAAATTTAGGTGTTGAAGCAGCATGGTGGACTGCAACACCTCCATTACCAAGCACAGAAGTAGAAAGAGATGAACCCACAATGCCATGGCCATCTCTGCCACCCAACAGGGTGGTGGGAGGTTTCCTTGGAGGTGTGTTGTTGGCTCCCCTGCGCGAAGGATTGCTTTGAAGGGGAGTCCCCGGCCTGAGGGTGCCCACATAGGCCTCACCATCAGGACAGCCTCCAAACCCGGTGATCCTCAACTCACACCTGGAGTTGCTAAGGATCACCTCATGGGTGATCGGGTTGAGGAACTCACTGCTCCCGATGGACCTCGGGCTGCAGCTCGGTGGCCTCTCGAGGTGTCTCTTGCTCCCATGGATGACATCTTTGAGGTTGGCAATGGATCGGGAGCAGCCAGACCTCCCCGGTCTCCTCGTCAAGATGGCGCCCAGATGCCCTCTGGCCTTTGGATCGTGCACATCTGATGGCTCGGTCTTGCAGTGGAGAGACTTCTTGAGAGCAAACCAGACGGTCGGCATCCTCTCCTCTGACCTGCTTTCTTTCTTCTGCTTCGGCGTTGCACAGCTTCTCTCTGTCATGTCTTTGTTCCTGGCAAGCGATGGATTTCTCCTTCCCTTCCTATCTGAGGAGGAACAATAACAACACTTCATGAATGCTGTCCATCTCAGAGAAAATAGAAACCCAGCCTCTCTTTTCTACCTTGGAAACCCCATGGTTGGTGAGGAAGCATTCAAATCTCTGCGACACCACAACAACCATGCTAATGCTTCAGAACGGAAGAAGAAAGCAACAACAACTGTACCTTCTTCTACAGCAGGGAGACCAAGAACAGCTTTAACAAACAGGGATTGAACTCATGGAATCTATGGCTCTCAGAGCGATGATGGCCCAACTGGAGTGCGTTGTTGGCATCCGCAAGTGGCGATTTGACATGGTTCTACAACACACACACACACACACACACACACACTAGAGAAGAGACAAAAGGAGAGAGTACAAGAGAAAGGAACTGACGCAGTCACAGCCATACAAGCGCGCAAAACAGGGGAAGGTTATCGAGTCTTCATGCGAGCTTTGGGGAGATTTAGTTGAGTGAATCTAAGCAAGATTTTTCTTTTCTTGGCATGCCACGTGGCAAATGCTAATTAGTCATCATTTTTCCTCGTCTCTACAGCTCATAGAAAAATGAGACATTTAATTAGCATTAAATGAGGCACAGACACATTGAGGTGAGCGACCTCAGAGTGATCAATGTGGCTTTGTCCTTTCTGTGCCTCTTGGGAGTGCACAAAGGAGAAACAATATGTTTGATGGACCCAAGTAGCTCCCAGGTTGATCCAAGCTGCACCAAATGTGGTGCAATGGACAGTCAGTAATCTCCAAATTTTGGTGCACTCAAAATGACCTGACCATGAAATTTGATCTAGTTTATCAGGCATTGTTCAAGTGTTTTTTTTATCCCTTGTAAAGATTTGATGATTGTATAATCATTAACTTAAATTTTAAGTATTTTAAGATAATAATTATAAATTTATCATATTAATTAATCAATTATATGATAGAGTTGAATCATGGTATATGTTAAAAGACTTGATTTAACATTATGCATATGCATGGTGAGATGTTTTAGGTCATATGATCTTAATATTATTAAGTTAATAGATTAGCCTTAAATGGTCATAAAGTTAGCTCTATTGGGAGATAGGAACTATGGAGACTTGATTGGCTTGTTAATGATAGGGGGATCAAAGTCAAATTTGAGTTGGACAAGACACACTAAATAGCCATTAATTTCAATTGACTTTGATGATTCCAAAAAATTAACTTAGTGTTGAAAATTTTGGGAGTGGAGCTTTTTGTTGGTACCAATTTCTTAACACTGTATTATAAATCACCAAATATATGATCTGTAAATTTTGATCAATGAAGTTGAGAGAATTTTTAGTAGTTTTTAATATATTTTTTAAAAAAATACAAATTTAAGAGTTTTTCATTTTTTTGGGGGTAAAAAGTGACTTGTATTTTAAGTTTTGTTTAAGCAACCTAAATAGTTGATTATGTTACGGTTGTCCTATAATGAAGGTTTATCAAGCAAAGTACATTATAGAAAATAAATTTATGGTTAATCATATAATTAATTATATGAATGGATAGAATAATTTAGGACTAATTACATATTATTTCTTGTAATTAGTTACCTATTTTGATCCCTATATTTTTAAAATTTATATTAAAATCTCTTATATTTATAAAAATAAAATATTTAACCTCGTTTCTCATTATACGATCGATTTTGCTAACAAAAATACCGTAAGGTTTATCACTAAGCATGTGCTGACTCTGTCTTACTTTGATTTACCATCGAGCGATATTTTCGTTAGCAAAATCGATAACATGAGGAGAATTAAGATTAAATGTTTCACCTTCATAAATATAATAAAATCACGATGCTAAATGTAGCTAATTGTATATAGTAATCTATAATTAGCCTAACAATTTTAGTAAAATAATTTAATATTATATTTTAATTGATCATGTACTTATCATTCTAAGTTTGTAGAGAGAGATAAGTCCCCACACAAATGATTGTTTTACAACCATTCATGCTAATTCAATCCAATGGTTGTAGAGTTGATCTAAACACCAGGCACAAATCTTAAAGAACTAGTGGGGTGCGGACCCAGATCCGACCCTGAACCCGCAAAACGATACGACTCGAGCGCAAGGGGGGCAAAGCTATCCCTATATTCTTCTCGGCATCACTCTTCGGCTAGTCCAAGCGCCGCGATTCACACCGGCGATGGCCTTCAGATCGAGGGAGATATACAACAAAATAGCGCGCAAGGTAGGGGGCTCGGTGCCTCCGGAGGTGATGGATTCGGTGAAGAAGCTCGTCCCCAACAACAAGCTCGTGATGGGGCGGGCCAAGCGCGGGATCTTCGCCGGCCGCCACATCCAGTTCGGGAACAAGGTCAGCGAGGACGGCGGCAACAAGTAAGTAAACCTTCTCGATCCGGCCTCCTTTATTCTCCTGGTTCTTTGATATTTCGATGTTCTTGATTCTTCATTTTGCTCTATTTGGTTGGAACTCTATTGAAATTTTGTTCTTTTAATGTGGAATCGGACTACGGAGGTAGGGATATGGAACGGTCTGTATTCTTCACTAAGAAAACCAAGACAACATTGTATCCCTACGTTGTCCTTAAACTTCACTTGAACCTGAAAAGAACATTTTCCCCCTTTCTATCGAAAAGGTTATAATTTTGATACAACTAGAAATGGGATTCAACAAATGGTTCACCTCTACTCAAAATTTTGTACTTTGTTCTAACATCTTATTAGTTTCTTCTTGTAATTATGCTCAGAAACCAACACCAATTGTATAGGGTGTTATCTCTTGCCTTTTGTTGCACTTTTCCCTGACTGACAATGGCTTAAGATGTGAAATACGTTCTTGAGCGCATGGATGAACTCATTTTTTATCTTAAAATTGGGTCAAGATAAGGTCCGGGCCGAAGTGCTTGTTATGTAAATTATGTGATTTCTGTTCCACATTCTTTTGTTTCGGTGTCATTGTTTCTTGACAAGAGTTGTGAACTCAATTGGTATGAATAAGCCGAGGTAGTTACTTTCTACATCCAGCATTATTATAAACTGTGTTGACCATAAAAAATTATGGAGAAATACTAGGTAAGTATACATCTTTTTTTTCTTTCTCTCTTTAATAATTGTCGATCATATATCTTGTTCATTGCTCTATTACCGGTCAGTTTGGAAGATGAGATTTTCTTCTTATTTAAAGATAATGAGATCCTCAAATATGATTTCATTGGACAGATGATCATCGTATATTTCCTACAAGATGCTTTTCTCCGTAATTACTCCCCCCATTATTGCTTGGTCATTCAAATCAAAATCCGGCCACTTCAGATTTTAAAATATGTGACAATTGCTCATAGCTTTAAAGTAGAGAGAAATGTTTAAGCATAACAGTTGATTGTCCTTAAGATAGAATACAAAACTTTATAACCAAATTGTGTGGCCAATCTGATTTTGCTTCAGCCTTATTATAAATTTGGTTAGTAATAGCCAGAATCGATCAAATTTTATCAGGCTCAGTTGGTTTTGGCCGTTCTAGCGTATTTGTCAACCACAAAATAAGAAAAAAAGGAGAGGAGGAGGTGGCAGACATGGGAAGGGAAAGAAAAAAAAAAACATGGAGAAAAGGTGACACCCAACTTTATATGTGAATTGTATAAGATATTTTTTTGCTGTCACATCGACCATCCAGCAGCCACTATCACATTCACTGCAGTTGCTGCTGCAGAGTTGCTTGTCAACTATTGTTTTAGATAAACAAGGGGACATGGAAGGCGAGGACGGAGTAGCTTTTGGCCTTTTAAGATAATAGAGATGGATAAAAGAATGTCATGAAATGGCCACAATGGGGTCCATTACTCATCATGTTGTATATATAACTTTTTACTCTAACAATATCTTTCTATGATATGAGTCCATTATTTTTTATTACTATCCTGTATGTTGTTTTCACCTTATGGTATATGAAAGTAAAAGAATTAGCATTTTTTTCCTTAAATTCGTTCGTTTTTGAATGATTTTGTCTATATTTGTTTAGTTTTTAAAATCATTTTTCTTGCTGATCTCAATTTCCAGACCCAATCTATCCAATCCCATTTTCTGAATTGTATTGCTCCTATCTGATCCCAACTTCTGTGCAGATAATACAAGACCTTGCCTTATATTAGTAGGTATTTTTCCATAACAAATCAATCGTGGAAATGGAAGTAACTTACTCGAAACAGCTAGGATCCTTGGGTTATTGTTATTTTCATTTTTGTGTTTTAATCTTGAGTTTCAGATTTACATTTACCTGAATTCTTTTAACGTATCAGAAGCTATAATATATTATCTTGTGTGGTTATGAAAGTTGGAAATTCCAATGATAGAGTTAACACATTTGCTTGAAATCTGGGAGTGATAGCCCTTTTTTTTTTTTTGTAATCACTGTCTAGGATTTCTTGGTCTAGAAGTGTGCATATTGGTGATCACAGTCATCATGAGTCGTAATGAGGCTTACTACCAAATTGTTGCCTATGAAAGGGTGGTCTTTGATTGGGATTGTTCTGAATGTTGTATTCTACTTGGTGGAATCTTGGACTGTGTTGTTTTCCATTCTGTCCATTTCTGCTTTATGCATCTATTTGTAGTTTTGTTCTCTGATGAAATGTTGCTATCTTTCAATGATCATTAGAAAAAAGGATGAGCAATCAAAGTATCTTTTGTAGTTAATTGGATTATTCTTGTTCCATTTTAAATTTAATTATGTCAAATATGCAATGGTGTTTGTACCACCGTTTTCTTAGCATGAGTTTCAACTCTGTAATTTTTTTTTCTGATTTAACTATGGAAATATGAAGCTGAAGTATAACCTCATACATCTTTCTATGGAAATTTAGTAGGATGGATCAGTTCCGGTCTAGTGTATTTAATGCTTTTCTTATTGCTTCTTTACCTAAATGGAATATGGTAGGCCGTGGAATGCTTAGCAAAAAATAAATCGAAAAGGACTGAATTATAGTAGATTTATCTATCTTGTCTGGTCGGACAGCTTCCCAAGCACGAGCTCCAGTTTTGAGATATAAAGAAAATCTATGAAGAGCTGCTGTTGTTCAAGTGTCCTAACTGGCTTTACCATTGTCTTCCTTTATTTTGAGAGATCATCTTGAATGGCTCTTAATGGCTATGAAATTTAAAATGAGAATAGCTTAATACTTTGCTGGGAGAGTGTGTACTGGTCATTCTGGGCATGCTCCAATCTCTCCCTGTTTTTTTTCAGTTTACTTAACCCTGGTGTACTTCTCAGTCTTAATTTAGCTTCTGTGTCCCTTGAAAGTGGAGTCCACATGTGACATGAAGCATAAATGACAACAGCACATGCATACGCAGAGTGATGTCAAAGCTTAATACAAATCAACAGGGACTCTTTTGTTTGGACAACACTTTGATTTCCGCTAACCATGTTTCAACAACAAAATGAACAGAAGATAAATGGGAAACCTTTAATCAGGCAAAGAACATAAACCCCTTAGTGAGTCACATTTCCAGAAGATGAAGGTGAAAGATGCTTCATTCTTTCTTGACTTGATTGTCTCAGGTCATTTGCAATTTGTATTGTAGGGTTGGATAGGGTTCCAATAAACATTTTTATGATGGACCATTACTTCATGTCGCTGATATAAGAATTAGAATTATATCATCTGTACAGAATGTGTTCCTAAGTCATAGGAGCTTAGATCTGATCTAAAAATGTTGTGGTACAGGTCTAGAAGGAAATGGAAACCAAATGTGCAGGAGAAGCGGCTTTTCAGCTACATCCATGATCGACACATTCGAGTCAAAGTCACCACTCATGCTCTCCGATGCATTGACAAAGCTGGTGGGATCGACGAGTATCTTCTGAAGACACCCTACCATAAAATGGAGACTGAGTTCGGCTTGGTCTGGAAAGCCAGGATTGAGAAAATGTACGAAGAGCTTGGGAAAATGGAAGTGGGTTTCTTCTCTCCTGAAGAGGAGGCCAAGATTGAAAAGGGGTTTGAAGAGATAGCGGCTGCCAAGAAAGAGTTTCGAAGAGAAGCTCGCAAAGCTATGGCGAAGCAGAGGCAGATGGAAGGTGGTGGAGCCTAGGGTGGTCAGACACCACATGCTCCAGAAATTTGGGAAGGAACTACTGAAGATGCAAGGCAAGATGAGCATGAGAATTTCTAGAGAATCAATTAATTAATATCGTTTGCTCTTTCTATTTGTTGAACAAATAGGAGCTTTCAGTTATTCTGATGAATGCTTTATGTAGCTCCTGTCAGAAACAGAGTGCCCTAACTCACCAGAAAGGAACGTTGTAATGTTTTCTGTGCCAGGATCAACCATGTTCTTCCAATTTGTACTTTGCTGTTATTATGCAACTGATTGCATATATGAACATTCTACACCACCACATTGGCAGGTCTGCCATCATGCGTTTTGGCTGTATGAAGGTTCATACAGACTTGTACAACATGTTTCATCTTTTCTTTTCTCCATGTATTAAGTTGCTTGATCAATCTAACAGAAGAATGTCTGCCTTAAAAGTTAAACATATTGATTCTTATGGCAGTAATTTAGCTAATTATTGAGCAAAGTGGATGATGTATTTGACTATTATCATAAGCTTTTTATGCATGACTCGCGGTTGGAAAAGCACGGCTCGTTCAACCCACTTCTTAGAGGCTCGTTTCCCTTCTAGGGGGTACCTATTCATACCCCAGCGCGCGTTTCCGTTTACGACATAAGTATCGGTCGCTTCCTCCGACCCTGCAATTCGACGATTCCCGTAAAACCCTAATCACATCGAATTCCTCCTCGCACGAGAGGTCTTATGGGGCTGCTGTCCTGGTGGAAGGGCAAGGGAGCGCAGCCCCCTCGTTCGTCGGCAGCGAAGGGCGACTCTGAGAAGAAGCCCGGGGCGGTGGTCCAGGAGGTACCCGGGATGCACGGGGCGGTGGAGGTACGGAGGCCTGCGGACGTCACGGTTTTCGAGTTCGGCTCGGTGGCGGCTTCGGGCGATAGGATGACGCTCGCCGGATTCTGCCCCGTCTCGGACGAGCTCGAGCCGTGCCGGTGGGAGATCATCCCGACCGCCGGGTCCGATGCCCCGCAGTTCCGCATAGTCTTCTAGCTGATTGGTATTTCTGGGAAACAACCTCCTCATTAATGTATCGTTTTATGTAGCGTAGAAAAGCTTTGATTTTTCGTTGCTACAGCTCTTTGCTTTATCAAATTTGATGTCTTGATTCGCATGAGCCTTTGGACATTGTGGACTTGTGGTTTTCTGCTCTTAAAATCTTCATTATGGGTATACATTTCCTTCTTTAATGATTGTTGTTTTTCAGTGAATTTGATGTCTACTTTATGCATCCAATCTGAAAACAACTCTATTCTTATTAGGCTAATATCCTTACCTCATAAGAACTGATAAGTGCCAAAATCCAGCCTACAAATGAATAGATTCAGAAACTAGTTTCCACATTTTCCTCCTGTAACTATACACTTGGTACGAATCAAATGGATAATTTAGTCACCGCAATTGGTTCCTTGACTAATTAGAAACAGTGTCTTGGTTAGTAAATGAATCATCGTCTCCTCCTTAAGAGGTTCGATGTCCGAGTCTCGTGGACGTGGCTCCACAACGGTCTGATATAGCTCAATTCTGCAAGGAGACCCCCTTCCCTTTCTCATTGTTTCTTTTCAATGAAGAAGCCATTCGATTAATAAGATACCATGACAAATGTTGCCAAAGTTTGTTGATTTGGTGACATTTGATAGATAATTGAGTTAACATATTGAATTCTGTTGGTTTGGTAAATTTCGGAATCACATTGAAATTTATTTGGTTTGTAATGATATCTAGATTGTGGTATTGTTTGCTTGCTGGTTTTCTAGAGAAGAAACAGAGAGTAGCTCCTCTTACAGGAACTATCGATTTAGGTAGAGCAATTCCTGCACCACTGTGGTTCTATTTGATTTAACATATTTTAGTTGTGAAGTATTTTATTAGGCAGGCTGTTGTGTGCTTTTGGAGATGAAATTATGTCAACATTATCAGGAAATATCTGTAGGGTATTGTCTGGAATTGATCTTGTAGTTTCAATGCTTATAAAACAAACTTCATTAGTTGTATTGTTGATAATGATTTCCCATATAT
Source organism: Musa itinerans (assembly GCA_001649415.1). Taxonomy (NCBI): domain Eukaryota; kingdom Viridiplantae; phylum Streptophyta; class Magnoliopsida; order Zingiberales; family Musaceae; genus Musa; species Musa itinerans. The sequence continues at coordinate 512,821 of LVTN01000034.1, forward strand.
GTGTTTTTTGGGTGACAGGTGCAATCTTGGAAGTCCACCAGATGATACCACTATGTTTGTGAGCATTATAGACTTTTTTGAAACATCAAAGTGACATTGGAGTTTCTGATTTTGCTGGTGAACCTTATATTTTAGTATGTAACCATTAGCTATCAAGACTATTTTCAGCTTGCTGTCATTCATTTGTATTATACAAATAGTATTTCGGGCTAAGAAAAGAAAATCATTTGTTCCAGATATTTCCGTGGCACAAATATTCTTCATGGTTGTTTTGTTTTATGTTCTTTCGGCCTTATCGCAGGAGCTTCAATATGTCAAACTCTTTTAGGAGGATGAGCCAAAAAGCTGCGTTGAGATAAGAATGCAATTCTCTAGAGTTTGGCAAAGCTGTCCCATGGGTTCTCATTATTATTAATATTAATCATAGATGTTCTGTAAGTCAATCATGTGAGTGATGATACTTTTTCGAATCATAAGGATTTTGACATAAAAAGAGATGGGTTATTGTAATTAAAATTTTTAGCTTCCGTAAATCTTTTCTACTTTTTTTCTCTTTTAATACACCAAAGTGAACAATTGGATTTTCCTTCTTTTCTCTCCTCACCTCCAAACACAAATTAAAAATAGGTTCTCGTATATGAAAAAAATTTAAAAAAATCCACAACTATCAAGATAATTGCCAATGGGCTTAAAGATTTGGAAATGAGATTATTAACTGGAATTTCAAATCAATCCTATACTTGACCCAAAACCAAGTAGAAATGTTAAGTATGGATCCTAATATTGAAAATTATGTATTGTAATCCTAGATGGATCCCACGCAATGGCATCCCTACAATCCGGTGACTACATTAGAATATCAAACGAGAATGGATTGGAAATTATATCCAATCTAATTAATCGACATCGTTCTTGAAGGCGAAGATAATGACGAGGTAGAGTTCATATAAAGCATGGAATCACGAAAAGAAGAAGGTTAAGAAGAATCGCTTTTGCTCCAAGGATGTAGGGTTAGGAGCCGGCTGAATCTAATTCTTCGCCGTTCAAACCCGGTCGAACCGGACCGGCTCTTGCTCTAAAGATGGTGGGTCAGGAGCCGGCTGAACCCAATTCTCCATAGTTCGAAACCGGTCGGGACGTAATTCGTCTCGTCCGGTCCGGACCGGACCGGCTTTTGCTCTAAAGATGTAAAAGGTCTGGGGAAGGCGTCGGCTTATCATCGGGTAATGATACGCTGGACGCGGACTCGCGTCGTCAACTCGGCCCAGTCGCGCCCTTTTCCCCCACCGATCCAACGGTGCCGCCGAGTCTCCGTCCGGTGCTTCTCCTCCCTCCCTCGCCTCTCCCCAGCCGTCCGTGTATATATAGGTTTCCATAACCCTTCCCATCTCCCCTCTGCGAAGCTTCTCCCCCCTTTCTCCTCCCCTTCCTGTTCCCGGCGCCGCTCTCTGCCGCCTCCGATGGAGCCCGCCGATGATTCCTCGGTTGTGTCCGAGACCTCTTCCGCAGAAGACTACGTCCACGTTTCGGAACCCGCCGCCGACGAGCCGGCTCCTAACCCTAACCTTACGGCGCAACCCGTACTCGATTCTGGCATCCTTTCCGAGGCTTCGAGTGGTGGAGGATCAGGAGGCGGCGAGGGGTCTGCGGAAGAAGGGGCAGCGGAGGGGAAGAGGGTTTTGCCGGAGGAGCTGGCGAAGGGCGTGCTGTTCTTGCAGTGCGAGTCGTCGGCTGAGGGGGGATCCTGTGATGTGTACCTTGTCGGGACGGCCCATGTATCTCAGGTGATCTGATCTAGTAATTACTCTATAAATCGCATTTCTTTGTGGAAACAAAATGACATTTTTCGAGATAATTCTGATTTTCGATATTATATTAATGTCTCCCCTTTGTTTTGTTTTCAGGATCTTAGTGATAAATAAATTAGAGCTTTCAATTTTGAGTTTTTATTAGCTCTTATGTGCTGACTATTATATTGATTTTCATATAAATTTAGTAGGTATTAAGAAGGTTAGCGTTAATCTGACTTCTTTGTTTACCTGATTAAAGAAAGAAAATTTGAGTTTATGTGCTTGCTTCCAAGTTTGTACCATTTATTCCGTTTCTCCCCATGTTTCTGTTCTATATTGAGCATTACTTGACTTTTCAAGGCATTGATTTATGTGCTGTTAGAAGCATATATCTAATATTATATATGTCTTTGTAGGAGTCTTGCAAAGAAGTTCAGGCCATCATCAGTTACTTGAAACCTCAGGTGCTTCCTCTTGAATCTCAACAATCACTTGATTGATCAATTGGTCATATAGCAGGTTAGCAGCCTGCGTTAGAAAAGTGGCATTGTTGATAGATTGGTGGTGTGCTGAAAATTTATCGCTGTTGAACTCATGTATATGTCTCTTTGGTATTCAATGTAGGTTGTTTTTCTGGAGCTGTGCTCAAGCAGGGTTGCCATTTTGACTCCTCAGAATCTTCAGGTTGATATATATCAATCAACTTCAATTTTGCACATCATAATTAATTTTTAGTAATTACATTCACTAGTACAAACTTTTGGAAGACATTGTATGGGTATTGTTGGAGTTACTAGAACCTATGTAACTTAGGAGACATAACCGCCAGCACAAGTTAAATGCATTTCATTTTTTAGTGGATTTTTAATAAGCATGTGTAATGCTTAAATTCGTAGTAGTGTGGTTGGTAATAGCTGATTAATTGTCTTGTATTAAAATATTAAAACAGTAATAAAATTGTGTTGTATATAACCAAATCTCAAGTAGTGATTTAAAAGGGCGCTCGGGTGCTCGCCTAGGCTCTCGGGCGAGGCGAGGCGAGGCCCGAGCGCCTCACTTCACTTCCAGGCGGCACGCTTCAAAGAGGCGCCGCCTAGGCGCTTCGGGCGAGCGCTTGGGTTAAACCAGCCGACCGAACCTGGATTTTAGGTCTGGTTCGGTCTCTGGTGCTTTAGTTGGTTCAATCGAACCAACTAAAACCGATATCAGCTGTCGCTGCCCAACTCTAACCCTACTCGTTGCCGCTGCCGCTTTCGCTCCCGCTCCCGCTGCCGCTTCCGCTCCCGCTGCCGCTGCTTGCCGCTGTCGCTGCTCACTACCGCTGTCGCCGCTTGCCGCTCGCCGCTCCTGCTCCCGCTCCCGCTCCCGCTGTCGCTTCCTCTTTTCTCAGTCAGCACCCTCTTACACTCCTCTTCCTTCTTCTTCTGTATACTGTTAACAGTATACTAATAATAGTATTTGTATTTATTAGATTAATAATATATTATTTTAATTTTAATACTGTTAATTTTTATTTATTAATTATATTATATATTTTTATATTTTAGCGCCTCGCTTCGCTCGAGCGATTTTGGACCTTAGCGTCTTTTGGCGCCTAGCGCTTTTTAAATCACTGATCTCAAGTTTTAAGCCGAAGGTATCCAATATCACTTATCCATGTATAGATAGTAGATTCATCATTGGAAATTGTACATCGAAGGATAAGTCATATCCTTTTCAGAAAGAGTATCATGTTTGACTGGTAAACTTCTATAGACAACACATTGGTAACACCAAGGTTCAGAATAGTGCAACTAGAATTCCTATTGGAGATAGAATTAGGATTGAGATTGGAATTGGGCAGGATCAATTGGCTCAGTATTATTGGATATCAGATTTTTATGAAATGAGTTGGAGATACTGGCTAAAAATCATCTTAGAAGTCCTGGAAACTGGATGGCTTTCTACCATGACTGGCTGATTTTGTTACTTGCTATTGATTTAGGCTTATCCCAATTTGGATTGGCTGGTATAGCGAGTTATATTATTTATAGTTTAGCCAATTTCTATTGGTGTTAAAGCTTTTCATCATTACGTTGGCTCCTTATGCTAAATTTTGTGCTTTTATTTTTTCTAGAAGTAGGATGATAGGGATCATAGGTACAAGAAGAAAAGGGGATCTAGGACTAAAAATGAGAAATTGTAAGAGCAGTAGTAGCGACATGGGGGTTAGGAAGAAGAGAAAAAAATAAGAGTAATATATGCAGCTTCTCACAGTTATTAGGATTTTCACGCTCTTACCACATTTCTCTGAACTGTCAGTGCAAACAATCTGCTCTCCCTTACACCAACAGCAAGCATGAGTAGATTACTTCCAAACAAGATCAGCTTTTGGTTGTTACCATCTTTCCTCCAAGAAATCTGAATGCCAACTAAGCTCAAACGACTTGGGCAGAACACCATGATTGTGGAGATCGCTAATAAGATCGGGCTTTGGTGAATACCATCTTCCTCCAAGTAGTCTGAATGCCAACTAAGTCTGAAGGACTTGACAAAAAATTCACATTGGTATGCCATTTCTAAAATCGAAGGATTTTCCGTTATAAGTTGAGACAATGTGGAGTATATGCTACTTCTGGTTCTTATTGGGGTTGTTCTTCCAACTATTCAAGCTCGATTTGATGTTTTTAAAAACAATGGCATGTCTAATAATTACTTGATCAACAATATCATAACCTAAGAGTTGAGAGAAATAAGTTCAGGAACACTGTCTCACCAAACTTTATGCTGCATTCTCCTGCATACTTTTGCTTCTTTTAAATAAGGACAAGTATGGAGGTGACAGCAGCCCAAAGTTTGGTGAGACCATTTCAAAATAAGATGTGCCACATATATATCGGTAGCACATCTTCTCTGCTAAGCACTGGAGATTGTGGACTCCATAAGGTGCCTTTCTGTTATTTTCTTCTGTTCTTTGTTAAGCTGCATTGGCAAATTAAGTATTGTTTTGGATAAATGGTCATGAATGGTTAAGATCTATCAATCACTTTGGTAATGCTGGTTCATGAACCATATGACCTCGATATTTGTTAAAATCTATTAATTCAGATTGGTAAAGTTATTATTTGCCATGGTCTAATGGACAAAGCCATGACTTGTATCTTTATGTAAGTTATGATGTGTAGCATGGCACTTGTTTCTAATTCTTGATCTTAAGACATCTGAAAATCCTAAATGCTAATTTCAAAATTAGTGTTGCCTTTCATTTTACCTTTTCTTTTTGCACATTATTTTTTTTTTTTCAATTTACCATGACGCTTCATCAGTTGTAGATGTCCAAAATGGTTCTCATGAATAATTCTCTTGGACTAATGACTTCCAAAATCCTTCTTTTAATCTTCTTTGACATTGTTTGGCATAATTTTTTTTTTAGCTTTATCTAGGTTGAATGGAGGTGCAATAGAGTTATCTAATGTTAGGTGTTGTAACACTACTACAAGAACGTAATCAAGATTGTAAGAAGGGGGTATTGGTTCTCCATATTCCCTTCTATAGTTGATGTCTTCATTACCATCCTTCGAGCATGGAAGAACCATACATCAATTACAAAATATGGGTTGCAATTAATGGAAATTGGAGAAGTAGCTTCCAGCAAAGACCAATTTGATTCAAGACTAAAAATTGGAAAGTACAGGCAATAACAAGTTTGAACCTGCAACCTCTTGTCTGACAAACTAGCACTGTACCTAAGATATTTCCTTTTATTATTAGTCTTATTAAAAGGATTAACATGTAACTATTAATAAGGATAAAATTTTTCTGAAAGATTAAAACGTTGGAATATATACTTTTACTTTTAGTTGGACATTCTTCAATGTTCACATAAGTTTGGTTGTTAAATTTCCATCAGATCATTTTGCTAATTTATATATTATATATCAAAATGTCAATTTTGTCAAACTGTTCTAGTTTTTTACTTGTTTTCTCAGGTTCCCACTGTGAGTGAAATGATTGACATGTGGAAGAAAAAGAAGACGAATACCTTTGGGATTCTCTATAGCTGGTTTCTTGCCAAGGCATGTTTTCACACTTTTTTTTATTGCTATTTGTAATATCAGTTATTAGCTATTATTAGGTTTTTGTATCATATGTTAGGTTGCTCACAAGCTTGAAGTGTTCCCTGGCTCTGAATTTCGAGTAGCATTTGAAGAAGCAATGAGTTATGGAGGCAAAGTGATACTGGGTGACCGTCCTGTTCAGGTATGAGACCCATTTATTTGTGTCTTCACATGACTTATGAAATTTTTGTTTTTTGTAACCTTCTATGGTCCATTGCTTCATTCGATATTCTTGGACAATTAGCTTGTTGTTGTAAAGTTTGTTGTGTGTACTCTTTGCTATGGTTGCATTTCATTCTGATGGCAGTCCTATGTGTAAGTAATCTATTGCTATCTTTGGGTTTAAGGATTTGTCCATTTTAGATGAATAATTCCCAGAACCTATTTAGCTAACCAGCATTTTCTTTGTGCATTTTGCTGATGTATTCTTGATTTTTGCAGATTACTTTACGAAGAACATGGGGGAAGATGACACTGTGGCATAGAGCAAAATTCTTGTACTATATACTCTTCCAAACAATCTTTTTACCTAGTTCTGATGATCTGAATAAGATGGTAAGCTGTCCTGTTTTCTGTAGGTACTTTCTTTTGGCCTTCTTTTGGTCATTGACTTACATGCTACAACTGCTTTGCACATATTTTGTAGTAATTCTTGTAACATGAAGAAGGGTTCCATCATCCTTGTTTTCAGCTTCTCTTTTGTTTATTTTCATACTTATAATATGCTGTTGTAAATTATAAGAGACACTTAAAAAGAAAGAGAAATACAGTTGCTGTTACCTATGTTTGGTGAACTAAAATGAGTACTGTATCTGGATAGTGATTGTGCCTTGCACATTCCATAGGGATCAATCAATGCCTGAGAAATTGTTAAGCCCCAGAAATATTTTGATCCTAAGAAAGGCTGTTATGTAATAGCCTTTGCTAGACATACTTACAAGCTTACATGTGTTCTATCGATAATTGTTCCTCTGACCTGACCATGTACTTCAGATCAGGTAGTACCATATTTTTTTTGAGACAAATCAAGATATATTTTTTTTCCATTTTGACGGTTGGTCGTAGAGTTAAATTTCTTTTTTGGTTACAAATTAACATTTGTTGCCTTCACTGGTGGAGAATAGTTATGAAATTCTTGTTGTTATTATTTGTAGCAGGATTATATAGTCAACAGAATGGAAATAAAGAATTGGATCCATCATTTGTTTAAGTTAGTCTTGCATCAGTCTTGGAATTTAGGCCAAAATCTGACCTGTTATATGATAATGTGAATTTAGTCCCTTCCAACTTGACTTAGGCAGACCCATTATCTATGCCTGGAGCAGTAGCATTATATCTTGTCATTTATATTTATTTTCTCATTCCTATACCTAAGATTTTTATATAAATGAACTTGATATTTAACTCCTTTTTTATTATTAAATCATTGTTTACTGATATGCCCTAATGGTGAAGAATGACTTTTACCTGGTTTTGTTTTGCTCTTTGTATTTTGTGGTTTTTGTTTCATCATACATATATTGCTAATAATTAACATAAACTTGGTATTGTGTCTGATTATTTAGAACAATTATAATGCTTGAGTTATGATATCTTGGTGTTTTAAATAGTGTGTATTAATTCATTGTCTAACTTATGTTTAAAATAATATCATAATGTAACTTAGATTTTAATTATATTCTTCTCTTTTAGTTGAAGGAAATGGATGATGTTGATATGTTGACTCTCTTCATTCAAGAGATGAGCAAGGCATTCCCTACTCTGATGGAGACACTTCTTCATGAGCGTGATATGTTAGTATTAATTTATACTTTGACTTCATATATTTATTGTTTATTATATGTTCATGGTTGTATCTTCTATAGAATTGTGTAAGGACAGCTTGTAATAGTCATCACAATGGTTGAATGAAGGCCTCTTTTCTCCACCCTTTTCGGTTGAAATTGATATACTACATTTGATATGGATCACAATCTTTTTAGACTAAATTTGCAGTAATTATAAAAGAATCTGTCAAGCATGATATATGAGATTATAATTAAATTTTCCACTGAAGTGAGAAAATTGCCCATGGCTAGAAGATCTGCAATATAGTCTGTTGCATTTGTTTTAGTTTTGTGAGTGGAAAATATTCATGCTAGAGGGTGAGCTTGGTCTCATTGTGCAATTATTTCTTGCAATCTAGGTGACTGGACTCGGGTAATAAAAACATCGTTGCTTGTAAGTCCAAGACTACATATATTGACCCTTTCTATGCCCTACATTGGCACAAGCCTTGTGCATTGGCTATCCATTTTTTTGCTGAAAATACTCATGCACTTTATATTTTAACTAAAAGATTCAGGAGTATTGGCAGATACTGGTAGACAGAATTGTTTGGTGCTGAAAATTGGAGACAGTTTCTATTTCTGCTTATCATTTAGGAAACTATCCTATGTTCAACTATCTTGCGCACACTCCATTTTCAAATCTTGAAAATTCTATTATCTTAGTTTGGTGCCCAAAATTTTAGCCTAGTTACAATATGAATGTTTAGTGTCTCTTATCTTGATCACATCTAAACTACCACTGTCAATTTCAAACAAGCCATTGGCTCTAATACACTAGTCAAACTGGAAGCCTTAAAATTGTTGTTCCACTGAAGTAGTGTAGATCTTCTGTGGTTGACCTTTAGTTGAGTTCCTTGAGGATTCATCTTAAAGCTAAGGTTCCATTTTCAGTTCCATGCTTCGGATATAATGTCATTCTTTTGTTGTCCTGGACTTGTATGTGCAGGTACATGTCATCCACATTATTAAAGGTTGCAAGAGAACATTCTTCAGTTGTTGCAGTTGTTGGCAAGGGGCATTTATCTGGAATCAAGAAGAACTGGGAACAGCCCATAGAGGTATCTTTTCCATGATCTTTTTACTCTTTGTGGATCTGACGTTTAGATGATTTCGAAGTGGTCTATCACCGAAGTTCCCAGGTAATCTGTTGTTGGAATCCTTGGATAGTCCCAGATTGAATAATTGCTGTTTGGCAAACTGTCAAAATTGTGAGAGCTGAAATTGTATTCTCTTCTTAGTTTGCAGATATGTTCCGCTTTAGTATATTGTTATTTAGCTGTTGAAGTGTCGTATTTCAAATTGTGCTTCTGCTTCTGCTTTATACACATATTCTCCATGTACTTACATTCTTGAATTACCGCTGATCTTTAACATTGCAGATAAAGCATCTGCTGGAGGTTCCTACACAAAGTGTCGGTCCATCAAGAACAAAAATTTTAGCATCTGTTGGTGTCGCGCTGACCGGGGTTGCTACTGCTGTCTACCTTCTGGGCAGGAGGTGAATGTGTGGAAGGGTCAATCATTTAGAGTTTTAGATGAAAGAAATGCACTTTAAGAGAGCTGACAAATCATGTGGTACATACGTTCCAAACAGCAAGAAAAATGGTAATTTGCTAAGCTTTGCCAATGATACTAGGATTTTACCATAATCAATTCTTTACCTTGTTATAGATCCTTGCATGGAGATATCTAGAATCAGCTTGCTAAAGTTGTGTTACAATTGATTCTTGCTTAAGCTGTGTTATATATCTAAGATTACCGGTGCACTCGGCTTTCATCGCTAGATTTCGAAAGGATCAGTGTATGTTTTCCCTGTCTTGAAATTCAATTTTGTTATTCAAACCCTAATTGTCTAGAAAGATCAATTTTATATGTCCATGGTATTCTTGGTAGTAATGGAGGGCTGACTTAGGTAGGCTAATCATACTTTTAAGAGCTAATAAAGTCCTTGATGGATGAAAAGTGCCTGCTTGATATTAGACTAATCCCCTACACAATGCATCTCCATGTTGTTTGTGGACCCTAAACAAAACACCCAATGAAATCATTCTGGAGGGTTCTAGAAGCAGTGCTACTCAATACATGTAGACACAGTGGCCATTGGTCAACTTAAACAAACTAAAAGAAGCCAATTTAGGCTTAATTAAGCTAAACATCTTCTTACTGCAATCTCGAGACTTCTCGGTCAACCACTAAAAGCCACAGTTTAAGAAAGGTTGGCAATAAATAATGCTTTGGTTGTATCAAACTTAGCCACCACCAACACTCCCCACCTCCATCCAATAGCTATTTGATATCTGTGTGCAGTACATTTCTGCTCGGTTTCATGAACTTGACAGCGAAGGATGAGCACAATGGAGACTCAAAAGTCTCCTCTGCCTTTCTTAGAGAAGCAGCTGCTCTGAACCCTAAAGCATTTACTCAACATCTCACTGCTAAGAAATAGATTTCTCATTGGAGACTTGTTATTTGTTTTGATTCATGTCAATAAATACCATTTACAGCGTTGACTATTGAGTGATGTGATTGATTTCTTTCTGTGTCCTGTAAACTTCTCCATACTGTTGCTTTGAGTAGAGAATTAGATGATCGATCTAATGAGAACCTGACATTGTAGTAGCTCATCAAACATGGACTGGAAGAAGAACAAATATTAATGTCAGGTCCAGGAAAAGAGTGTCCATGTGCACACTGAACTGGCAGGAGGATCCCAAGAAACAAGCAGTAGGAAGCAATCCACTTGGGAGTCAAGTGAATTCCAGATTACTCTCGCAGAATTAAGCTCTCGTGCTGTCTTATAAGCTGCCATGGAGGACAGCAGGCATCACAGCAGAGAAGAGAACCATGGCAGCGCTCTCCTTGGTTCTCCTCCTTTTAGCTCATGCTCCAACCATCGTCCTCTCCCTGCAAGTCCACTACTACAGGAATTCTTGCCCCAGAGCAGAGATCATCGTCAAGCAAGTAGTCCAGAAGCACTTCCTGCAGGACCCATCTGTTCCTGCTGGCCTCCTCCGCCTCCATTTCCATGATTGCTTCGTTAGAGTACGTCGCAGTAGGTTTCTCCGGTTGCTCGTCGATCGAGTAGGAGTGACTGCTCGCTATACCAACCCATCGATCTGCTCTCGCAGGGATGCGATGCTTCTGTTCTCCTCGACAGCACCGCCGACAACGTGGCCGAGAAGAAAGCGGCTCCCAACCTGACACTGAGGACCTTCGACGTGATCGACGACGCCAAGGCCGAACTGGAGAAGGTGTGCAGCCGAGTGGTGTCGTGCGCTGACGTGCTGGCGCTCGCTGCTAGAGATGGTGTGGCGTTGTCGGGCGGAGCAGCCTACGCTCTTCCCACCGGGAGGAGGGATGGCGCTGTTTCTATGGCTTCCGACGTCCGTTTGCCGAGTCCCTACTTCTCCATCCAAGCTGCCGAAGCTGCTTTCCGAAACATCAGTCTAGATTTGGTGGATCTCACTACGTTATTAGGTCAGTTTAACCTCACCTCTCACGATTCTGAGATGCTAAGACTCATATAGTGTCAGGATAGTTTTACAATCTCCAATGCTTAAAAGCTTAACGTTATCGTCAAAGCCCAGTGTCTATGCCATGGATAGTTCTTTTTTATTGGAGTCTCTCGTCACGTTGTGTTGTTATCTTAATGTCGTTGATCGTAAAGTCGTCACGACTTAGTTTGGTTCCGAAGGCGTAAGCTCGTTCAGGAAACCCACGAAGGGTCACGAGAGGAGATTGAAGTGAGAAGCGAATCTAATTGATACTATGAATGCTTAAAAGCTTAACGGTCGCGTCAAAGCCCCAAGTGTCTATGCCATCCATAGATAGTTCTTTTTAATTGGAGTCTCTCATCACATTGTGTTGTTGTCTTGATGTTGTTGACCGTAAAATCGTCACGGCTTAGTTCGATCCCGAAGGCGTAAGCTCGTTCAGGAAGCCCGCGAAGGGTCACGAGAGGAGTTTGAAGTGAGAAGCGAATCTAATTGATACTATCCTGAAGCGTTGCTTGTTCATCCTGAGGTGCACCTTAATCTTGTCGAGGTCCCTGCATAAGCAATTAGTGTCGGGGGATGTCTCTGACCCAACCCCTCCAATGTTAAAGTCAATTGGGAGGTGACAGTAGTAGAGATGCTTGCCCTCTTTAAGCTTTGGGGCTGGCTTTTATACCTGAGTGATCGATGGAGTGTAGTCGACGATTTGTCAAGGAGCCCCTCACATTGTCCAAGGGTTCATTTATGTCAATGATCGGTGAGCACGCCTATCTGATGGTGGCGTCAATAAAGGACAATTACAAGAGCATCGTTTGTCAATGCTAGAGCTTGTCTGAGATAAGCAGAGGATGGTTCCTCATGCTAGATGTCCGAAAAGAGGAATAAGGGGAACCAAGCCATATCGCTTAGGATTAATGCCCTCTGATGTGCGAGTCTTCTTAAAATCATGGATGACAATGGGTGACGGACAAGTGACCCATAAGGGGAAAAAGAGGGAATGTGCCTCGTTGCCGAGGATTAATGCACCCTACGATGAATTCGTTCGGCCCTCCTGGAGATCGAGATGTAGCAAGGGTCAGAGAATCATGCTCCTACCGATGGCCACAGGGGAGGGGTGCGGGATCCACCCACATCATTGTCAAGTGACAGTTCCCGGTTGGATCGTCAATCGGTAGCATGATACTCACATCATTACTTTCCCTATCACGCTCCAATATTAGATCACTGATACTAATTATCACGATGCAACCCGAAAACATGGGTCTTTTAATTTTATTGAATCCAAATCACCGTCCAGAGATATTCTCTAAGAGTATTACATTCATGTTCTGAATTCAGGTGCTCATGGTGTTGGATTCTGCCACTGCGGGTTCGTGATCGACCGACTCTACAACTTCCAGGCCACCGGCTTATCTGACCCCAGGATCGATCCCGCCATGCTCGCCGCCCTCAAGCAGCAATGCCCGCCCGAAGTCGTGCTACCCAGCAACGTAACCAAGGACCCAAAGATCTTCTTGAACCAAGCAACCACATCGCCGCCCTTCGTCCTCGGCACCTCCTTCTACCACAGCTTGCTCGACGGGAAGGCAGTGCTGCAGTTAGACCAAGACTTGGCTTTCACCGACGTCACCAGCAGGTTGGCCGCGCGGTTCGTGAGCAACCCAAAGCGATTCATTCGTCAGTTCTCCAAGTCGATGATCAAACTCGGATCCGTGGGAGTGTTGACAGGCGGAGAAGGAGAGATTAGGTTGAACTGTCGAAAGGTAAATAGTAAGACATGAACAGCAGCTTAAGATGAAAGAGTACAGTGTATCAATTGCAGATGTTTCAGTCTCCAATCCACGGACTAACTAATATCTTCATTCATCAGCATCTTGTACTTCCTGCAATGTTGCAAATAAAGAGCTGCATCCAAGTCTTTTGACTTGAGTTGCAAGAATTTCTGAGATGGCACCAAACAAAAACCCTCAAGTTTTTATTTTTTCTTGTACTTTTTTGTTATTTCTATAATATCTTTTTATTTTTTAAAAAATAAAATTATCCTTGGTCTTCGTCCTTCCTCGACGGTCTTCGTTCCTTGTCATCACTTGTAATCTTCATCTTATTATAAGATCCTATTGCTCCCGCACCACTCAAAAAGGTTTTACCATCGTCCTCATTGTTTCCACATGGCCATTTATCGTTGTGCTTACCACCTTCTGTAAGCATAAAATCTATAATTATGCTATGGTTGTTTCCACATGGCTATTTATCGTTGTGCTCACCACCTTCGCCTTGTTCTCAAAGGCCTCATCATCTCGTCATCGTCATCCTCACCGTCACCTTTGTCCTCATGGCATCGTCGTAGAGTACCCCCTCGAAATCCCTCGCCCCTCCCTCTACCTTATTGTTTCAATGCTCACTTTGCACTCGCACCCTTGAGAAGAGAAAGAATAGAAGGTGGGGTGAAGATGATCATGCAACGCAACGAGAGAGAGATAACGATTGGTGGGCCAAATATCAAGAGCAATCTCATCTATGTGAGAACAAAGTTGAAAGGGATGCTTTACTGGAAAAAAGAAAAAAAGAAAACTTGAAATTTTTTTTGAAATTTTTTCCATGTCATATTGAGTTAATATCTATTATAGTCTGATTATAACATTCTAATCACATTGAGAACATACAATGATATTTAGGTTTGCAAAGAATTGAGTGATGGATCATGTGTTGCAGGGTGATCTTTTCTAAGCTTTTTGAATAAAGTCACAATGATATAGATATTAGAATCAATAATTCTGATATGTTGGATTGCTCATAATTTAAACAAATCAGGCACAATCTTTTTTACTGGAATATAATAATATCTGACAATATATACTTGCAAATCATTGGCATTTGAATCCCTAACCTCAATTCAAAATCATTTATCTTGCAGTAGTGTACTTGTTATTATCCACCAATTTCCAAGACTATCAATATTATCATAAACACTCTGTTATCAAGCAATTCTCTCCCCATATTCTACTTTCAAGCTTCATTTGTTTAGCTGTACTGAGCAATAATGTCTCTGAGATGAAGAAACCATTAAATTTCTTGTCACCTATCTATCAAATATTACTTCCTTCAATCTGAACTTGACACCAAAATAGCATATATTAACCTCCACAGAGGAACAAAATCCTGAATGCAAGAAAGAAGCAACACAACCGCAACAAATTCAAAGCTGCTACTAGCGGTTGACCAGAGCACAGTTCTTCCTGATCTCCCCTGCTTTGCCTGTGAGCACTCCAACCTTCCCCATCTTCACCATGGCTGATCCGAAATCAGCAAAGAAACTGGACTCAGGTGACTTGAGCCTGGAGTAGACGTAGTCTCTGGTCACCTTGTCATGGAGCAGAGCAGCGTCGGAGTGGAACAGCCCCCTTCTCTTGGCCACCAGCTCGTAGTACTTGGTGTCGAACGTCGTCGAGCTTCCGGGCACCATCTCGGTGGTCGTGCCGTTGCCCGGCCTGCATTTGCTTATCAGCTTGATGGCATAGTGTGGATCCAAGGTCGGGTCGATCCCACCTTTTCCATGGTAGCGCTTCAGCCTCTTGTCGAACGAGAAGCAATGCGAGTTCCCTATGGCATGAGCTCCTGCACGAACAGATTAAGCTGTTCAACGATCAAAACCAAGATCTCAGTTCTTGTTCTTGCGTGTAATGGATCAGATTGCAATACGATGCCTGATAAGATTGCCAGGTCTCGGGCGGTGAGTCTCTTGGAACCAAAATTTGCCTTGAGCGCGGAGATATTGGCATAAGAAGATGGCAGATGAGCTTCTGCCTCGGAGGCTCTCGATACAAACCCGTCTCTTCGTCCGGTCTCGACCTGATAAAGGCTTTGATTCGTCATGGCGATCCCCTTCCCGAGACCTGCAGCCTGAGCGCAACAGCGGTTCAGTGTGCTTGGCCTTCGATCGCAAGGCAGGAAGGCAAAGAAGCTACCAAGGACACTGCATCTCTGGCTGCAAGGGCGAGGATATCTGCACAGGAGACCGTGGCAGGGCATGATTCCTCTAATGCTGCTTTGGCCGCGTCGATCACGTAGAAGGCATCGAGTGTTAGGTTTGGCTTCGCGTCCTTCTCCGCCAAGTTCTTCCTGGTGGAGTTCAGCAGCACTGATCCATCGCATCCCTGTTTCACATGGATCGATCTGTTCATCTGTGTACGAACGATGATAACAGAGGGAGGATGGCAGTGACTGCAGTGTTACCCTCACGAAACAATCATGGAAGTGCAGCCTGAGGAGCGGAGCGGACACAGTCGGGTCGTGGGAGAAGAAGCTGTCCACTGTTGTGCGAACGATCGTCTCGGCTTCAGGGCAGGACTGCTTGTAGAACCCCATCTTGAGGCCATGGCCATTGATTGAGCATAGAAGGGAGCTCAAGATTGCTACTTGAAATAAGAAGCCTGCAACAGGAGGATTCCCAGCCATCTTAGGTGTGCAGAAGCTGTATCAACAGTCATCTCTTTATACTGATGCTCGACTGAGGTGGTCATGGCAAGGCTGGTGATCTACTGATTTCTTCTCTCTCTCTCTCTCTCATGACTTCTTGCCAAAGGTCTAACGGCCACCGACATGACATGACTTGCTGCAGCAACTCAGTGCTGCTTATGCGGCATGTCTTTTGGAGATTTAGATAGCAAAGAAATCCACCTTTGGCGATGTAATGCAGATAAAGTAAACATTAGTCACATATAGACGATGATAAAAGGTCAAGTGATAATGTATTGATGTTGGCTATTTTAAGCTTCCTAACATTTCCAGATTTGGCATAATCTGGACAGGTGGGACCCTCATTTGAGCTACATACTTAATTAAAAATATTAAATATAATCATAATATATAAAAACCATAAATACACCAAATCTAATGATGCAAGTGGAGGGCACGTGGTGGACATGGTGCCTATGTGCTGGCGGAGTCTTTGGATTCTGACCCAAATCTAATGTTGCAAGGAGGCCTGCATTCACAACAAAAGGAACAGTGGAGATGAAGCTAAAATAATGGCTACTTGGGCTAGTAGAATTTGAATTTGAATGCTTGATGATGAAGCATGGATACCACAATTTTCAACATACAAGCTTATTAATAATATTTGTTGTGTTTGTCATGTTCATCTGTTGTTTTCATGGCAGGTAGGTTTGCCTTGCTGATTGCCTGCCACAATCTGTGGCAAGTTTGACTGTCATCTGAGACTATGTTTTGTTTATTCTGCTCAGGTTGTGCTCCATAGTAAAATCAATGGATGCATGTAATTTGTTTTGGTATAATCTTTTCCCTGTCTAAAATAATGGTAAGTGCAATTCCATGTCACAAAAATTAATACTTGTGGCAGCAGTTTCAGTTGATGCAGCTGCTCAGCTCTTGAAATGCAAAACTAAGAACAAAAGAGGGAAATAGAAGCATACTTTTCTCCATTTTCACTTCTAAACCATGTTTGATCTTTAAAGCTCCCATTCCACCTCTTGAAAAATTTACACTGGAGCTGATACTGCTGGCAAAAGAATTTAGTGCTGATTTGAATGATGGACAATCCAGACAGCATCCAACAATGAAAAAGTATCGTTCGACCAACCTGATACATAAAAACATAGAAACTGATTCAAGTTCTGTGAAGGCATAGGGTTATTTACAGGCATATCGAAATTGTACAAGTATGAAAAATGATTACTCATACTATAGTCAAACTTTCAACTATTTTTGCAATATTAATCAAATACATTAGATGTTGGACTTCGCCCTCAGTCAGTATTCTGAGAAAAAAGAGAACAAGAGGAAATCAGATGCTCATGAAATCCTTAACTGCTCTTTTTGCATAAACAGATGTGATCAGATGGGTTGATACAGCCACAGTGTCAGATAACAAGGACAGTAGAATGTATCTTGTTATCTGTTGATGTTGAAGTGCAATAAAGGCTAGTTGTGGTTATTACCACGCTTGGGGTGGATGTCAAAACTCGAGATCAACTCACCAAATCATCGTGTCGCAGAAGACTTATGATGAACAGTTCAAATTTATCATCATCTCGAACTCATGCTCCCAGTTGCTTGCAGCTAGACAAAGATTAAACTGCTATCGCTGCTTCATGGTCTTCTCTATGGTACGTATAGACCTCAACAGAGTCTTATAACTGATTATTCAAGAGAACAAAAAATGTTCAGCATCTATTGTAGTTCTTGATCTTTCCCTTGTCATCGTGTCACCAGTAATCTCCACAAGAACAAGATCCCCTATAAAAGTGATGAAAACGATTTGTGTCCCTGACAACAAATTTCCTTGAAGTGACCCTCGAAATAAGCTTGATTGCTTCATGGCAATCGTCACATACTCGAAGGTTCTTGGCAATCCTTATTGGCATTTCCGGAGGCACTTTCAGCAACCCAAAAGCAATTGCAAGTCTCTCGCTATGGCTACAGAGCAACTTCTTCTTTTCATTCTCTTCCACATCAAGCAACACATGTTCTGTGGCTGGCACGTATCCTGCCCTGCCTATCTCCTCACTTAATTCCTCCAGCACTTTGTAGATCTTGTCAGACTCCCAATGTGATCTATCATGCGCCCCAAACACATAAACTGTGTCTTTAAGCTCAATCCAACTACATCCAGAATCTTTCAATAACCCTTTGGCGATCATCATTTGTCTCACTCTTCCAACATTGTGCCATTGTCCAACCGCAGCATATACATTGGAAAGGATTACATAGTTAGCAGCATTATGAGGCTCAAGTTCAAAAAGCCTGTAGGCCATTCTCTCACCAATCTCCACATTACGATGAACCTGACATGCTCCAAGCAATGATCCAAGCATACTCCCACTTGGTCTCATGCCCATATTCTCTATGAACTTTTCAGCATCGTCTAGTCTTCCTCCCCTCCCCAACATATCCACCACACATGCATAATGTTCAACCCCAGCCTTCACACCAAACTTCTCCTGCATGGTCTCAAATATTTGCAAACCTTCATCGACGAAGCCAGCATGGCTGCACGCAGACAGGATCACAACTAAAGTTACATAATTTGGGTGAAACCCTTGGCCTTGCATTTTCTTGAACAAATTCAGAGCAATATCATACTTTCCATTTAATGCAAAACCTTCGATCATTGAAGTCCATAAAACAAGATTCTTTTGGTAAAAGCTAGTAAAGATCGTATAAGCAACATCAGGATCCCCACATCGGGAATACATCGTTACCAGAGCGGAGCCAACGATCAGATTAGATTCATATCCATTCCTAATGACATAAGCATGAACAGCTTGCCCTTTTATCAAGGAAGAAAAGAAACCACATGCAGGCAACAGCGCAACAACAGTAAGCTCATTCGGTTTGAGGCTGTCCCCAAGCTGCATTCTCGAGAACAATGCCATCGAGTCAGCATAGCTTCCCATCGAAGAACATGCCTGGATCATGGCAGACCAAGAAGCAACATCTCGAACAACCATTCTATCAAACAACTTGCGTGCTTCATGAACAACTCCAAAGGACCCGTAAGCATGAACGAGTGAATTCGCTACGGACAAACACCCACCGCAGCCACACCTAACTACCATCGAATGCAATTGCAGAGTCAATTCGAGGAAGCCAAATTCAGCAGAAGCCTTCATCAATCCCGAAAATGTGTACGAATCAGGTCGCACCCCACGCTCGAGCATTTGCACGAAAAGCTCAAAACATCTCATCATACTTCCATTCTTGGCATACGCACAAATCATCGAGGTCCACAAGAACACGTCGGAATTTCTCTTCGACATTCTATCGAACAGCTTCTTCGCGTCGTCAATCCGGCCGCAGACGGAGTAAAGCTTAATGAGCCTCGGTAGCAAATCTCGATTTCTCTCGAACCCGTCTTTCCGAATACGAGAATGCAGCATCTTCCCGCGCTCCAGTGACTTGGAGTCGATGCAAAATTGGAGAAGAACACCATATTCTCTGGACGTAAGCAATCGGCCTCTACTCCGAGGAGCTTCGACCGAGATGGAATTGGCCACAAGATTGGGAGACAAAGGCGAACAAATCGAAACCATTTGTCTTCCCTTAGCTTCAGATTTCTTTACTTCAGATTTCTTTAGAACTCACCCTTCCTCGTTGAAGACTTTCTTTTTTTCTCGAACTGTTTTTCTTGCCTCTTTGTTGGTATTACTGTTGAATTACTTCGATCCATTATATTATGAAATCTCGATAGGTTTGTATACATTATAATAATAATAAAGTCGTAAGTGATAATTATGATAAATAGTAAAATCGAAAGTTTCAACCTGATTGGGTTAATTATATAGTTAGTTACCTTTAACGTTTTGGATCATATACTTTTTTTAAAATTACATTAATATTGATATAGTTATAAAAATAAAATATTTAGATTCATTTACTTAACATAATCGATTTTATCAATGAAAGTATAAAAATAAAAGATAAAAAGGTAAATTTAATGTTTTAGTTGGTGGCGACAGCGGACGACATCAATAGTGGCGGACGACGGTGTTGTTGGGGGGTCGTAGGTGACTATTGTGGATGAGAAGAACGACGACAAGAGGTGAAGGTCGTTTGATAACTACGTTAAGCCAACGTAGATGTAAAGTGGCTATCGCTAGTCATATGTGATCTGCAAGTCAATCGCGTGAGTGATGGCACATGTGGCATGCTACATAATTTTTTTGCTTATTATTATTATTGACATATTTTCTTACTTTATATTATATGTTATATATATTGTGATGTACATAAATCTATACAATGAGAATCAAATGGTGATGAGATCATAATAATGAAATTGATTCACCTTTAAACACAGACCCTAAATAATCCTGATCATATGTTACTCGAGAGAGACATCGAGATAACCGGATAGACTTGTGTATTGTAGACCTGTCCATATAATAGAAACGATTGGTCTCATAATTGCTCGTGCGGGGACACTATGGATACAGTGTAGGTGCTAATTGGAGAATGAGTTTACTGATTGATCCGCTCATGAAATATTAGATGGTTGATGATACCTCATTGTCATACAACGATTATGTCATCCCAATGGTGTATCTTAGACTTGAGACACCAAGGATATCCTATATGAAAACTCCTCTCTTTAATACTGAACTTATAGGTCTGGAAGTTTCAGATCTAGCACAACTGATCATCGGGAGTAGTAGCCAACCTTACGAGAGCAAATGAGTGTCGATAGAGGATCATCTACTCTCGATGTCTTGAGAGGAATATTATATATATTCTTGCTCAAGTAAATATTTGGCTAGGGTTATTCAAATCGAGAGAAAAAGAGTTCTTCAGGAGAATCCGATTAGAGCGAGACTTGAGTAGATTCTGTCATTGTCATACAACGATTATGTCATCCCAATGGTGTATCTTAGACTTGAGACACCAAGGATATCCTATATGAAAACTCCTCTCTTTAATACTGAACTTATAGGTCTGGAAGTTTCAGATCTAGCACAACTGATCATTGGGAGTAGTAGCCAACCTTACGAGGGCAATTGAGTGCCGATAAAGGATCATCTACTCTCGATGTCTTGAGAGGAATATTCTATATATTCTTGCTCAAGTAAATATTTGGCTAGGGTTATTCAGATCGAGAGAAAAAGAGTTCTCCGGGAGAATCCGAGTAGAGCGAGACTTGAGTAGATTCCATATGAGCCTGACAACACCATGTCTGGTATATAGCCTTTGGGATATTAGATCGATGAGGGGCTATAAATACACAGTAACTGAAGATAAATAGGTTAAGTGGATTGTATTCCCCTGTATCGTCTAGGGATTGCAACGTAGTGGCCTAGTACATTCGTAGTCGATGAGTCAAGTGAATTATTATGGAGATAATAATTCACTGAGTTAGAAGGAATTCTGATATGTATGACTCTTGACCAACTCGATATTAGGCCTAGAGGGCCGCCACACACATATTGTATATATTGTGACGAGTAAAGGTTTAAATATGAGATATATATTGGAGCTCATATCTTATTGGATATCCAATAAACATTTGAATTATTGAATCTTATCGATTAGATCCAATAAGAGATTATTATATAGAAATTCACTAATTCAAGATGCTTGGGTAATTGGATGGAGATTCAGTACCCTATCGGGTAAGATCCATTAGAATTAAGTTGACATGGACCTCTATAAATAGGAGAGAACTAAAGGAGGCATGAGCTAGACTCTTTTTTGGCTACCACCTCCTTTACTCCAAAAAGAGCCGATCCCTTCTTGATCACGTGGTGGGCGTGAAGAGGATGATTATATAGTAATTTGAGGAGCTTCTTTGCTGCATTTGCCATGTGGATCACCGTTAGAGAAGAAGATAGTTGACCTCCTTCATCTTCTTTCACATATTTATATATTTTCAGAAATATACGATCTCCCTACGTAACACTTCTTTCACATACATATAGTTTTTGGTTTTGTGAGTTTTTATGCACCAATTTTCGCACGACATTGACAAACTATTTTTTTATAAAAACTATAGAATTTTTATTTTCTATTCTTTCCCTGTGCATGTGATGTTATCCCAAGTTTTTCAATAACCCTCACATCTCGTTGTCGCTCTCCTTATCTACAATAACACTCGTGACCCATTGTCATCCATCATTATCGACGCTATCCGCCATTATCAACTGATATTAAAGTTATTTTTTTACTATTTATTTATATATATATTTTGATAAAATCAATGGTGTTACGATAAATTGATTTAGATGTTTCAAGTTCGTAAATATATGAATGCTAATATAACTTCTTAAAAGATAGTTAACTATATGACATAATTTATAATTAACCCTAGGTTAAATGAGAAAAAGAAATAAAGTGCACGACATGTAATTATAAATTAAAAGAGACAAACATTAGTTCAGAAGGATCAGATCACATGGAATAAATTAATTAAAAGGGAAGTAAGAGTATACAATATTCGTTACATGTGGATCGAGCTCATGTGCGATCACGTGCGGACTGTCAACTTGGCGTGAATCCATCTACCTCGAGCTCAAGAGGAAAATTTGGATTACAATTTCGGATTAAATGGAGAGAAAAATTAAATTACCTTGAGAATTCAAAATTTTAAACATAATTATTTTTATTGATAGTTGATTAGAAAGATGATAAGGGGGAGTGACATGGGAGCAACTCAAATGACACATCATTTTGTAGATCTAATAATAAATCAATATTGATAAGAATGTTTATTCATCCCAACCTAGGTATTTTGATGTCAACATGAGCTATCATGTTATAATTATAAGATCCGATGATTCATCGCATATTTTCATTGTTGAGTAATGATTTTGGATAATTGTCTCACGGGTTAACTCCTCACTGTAATTTGATGATTATCTAAGCTCACTATAAAATGCATCTCTTATGTATATCATTTGACCTACCCGAGAATATTGTCTCCCAAATTATTTATTAGTTTCAATATTAAAGGAATCTTTGTTGGATATATTTTGAAGTAGTTCCTATACGACCATTTATCAATTCCTTCGTATTCTTAATACTAAACTTATGATTTCATATTGGATCTAAATCTATCATTTGTTTACGATATATATCATAGGGCATTTCTTTCTTTTTTTGTATTTTTACTATATAAAACTTTATAAGAATTATTTTTTAAAATATTTTACTAACTTGAATATCGAAGAAATATTATCGTGACTAAATAATAAAAATCAATGGATGTAAATAATTGGTTTAATGATCACCAATTAAGGTTTTCTTTTTTGTCACATTTATTCGGCACCTATTATAACCACAATTGATTGATCATAGAGATGACATATCCATCTAATAATTCAATTCAGATCAATAAAAGAGACATGATAAATCCATTTATGCTCTAAATATTCATAATAATGTAATCACATTCCAGCAACCAAAATAATAATTCTGACCAAAAAAATTCACTTTGCAGACTTCCTTTGGTGCACCCAAAAGCATATATGCTACGGACAGCCGGTCTTCCTTCCTCTACGGGACGCACTCCTCCGGCAATTTGGGGTACCTCTCGGTGTCCTTGCAGTAGTCGTAGATCACCAGGTTCCTCCCCACCCAGCTGAAGTCCTCCTGCTGGCTGTCGGTGAGGCTCCACGCCTCGTACTGGTCCCACCAGTGCTCGGTGGTGGTGGAAACACAGGCCGGGAATGGGTCCTTCCACTGGCACCCGTCGGCGTGGAAGTCCTTGTACGACGACACGAACGGCGCCTTCTTCCAGTCCGTCTTCTCCAGGCCTCCCCTCGTCGCCCAGTCGTCGGCGTTCCATATGCTCGAGAACATGTACATCGGCTTCCCACTCGGGAAGAAGTTGTTGGGCTTCCCATTGTTCTTGTACACTCTGATCGCCACCCTATCCACGTAGAACCTGTCATCGGATCAAACACAGCAACATGAACTCCGTCCAATACTTCCTCTGCTTTCAGACGCGGTGTCGGAAGCTTACACGATGCGGTGGGTGTTCCAGAGGATGGAGTAGGTGTGGAAGTCCTGTGTGGGATCGAACCACAGCGTGTGCCGCATCTCCCGTCCGCCGATTCCGCTCTTGTAGACGTTGGTCTGTATGGTGTATGGCTGCCCTGTTCTGTTCCCCAAGAACTCGAAGTCCAGCTCGTCCCTATCCGGCGCTGCGTCCAGGTCGGAGCACATCTGCACTCACGAAACACCCGAGTTAGTCCCCTTCTCCCGACAATCCCGAGCTGTTCTCCCTACCGTCACTCACGTAGTATGCTGTCACGACCCCGGCGGAGTCGCCCCCGACGAGCTTCAGCTTCATGCTGAACCACCCAAATCGGTACCTCTGCCGCGTCTGGAACCCGCAACCTGTACCAGGTTTCACAGTGCGGATAGCTAAGACATGGCTGTCTCAGATGGGAGAATACTCGAGGAGAAGAACGCGTTTTACCTGTCTTCTTGTCCAAATAGAGGTACCAGATTTGGCCATCAGGGGATGTCCTGAAGTGATCCTCCGCGAACATTATGTCGAAGTTCTCCTTGAACGAGAAAGAGGCCGAGGTGTTCGCCGGAGCTGCAGAAGAAAGAGCCAAGAAGCCGGCGGAGCAGAGAAGAAGGACCGCCGAGGGAAGCCATAGACCCATCCCCGCTCACCAGCAAGAAGAGAAAGAGAGGTGAAGCAGTAGGTCTCAGAGCTCACTGGTCCAAAGAGAGCACAAATCTATAATGCATCGTCAGAATCCAGATCTGGACTCGAAACTATTATGTTATCATTCACCACAGAAAGTGAAGCAAAAGCCACTTGCATTCCTATTACCCCAACAAGAACATGGACAAGCAACATGAGAAGAAGAGCTGCTTTATTTCCCTGTGGTGGAGGAGAGACAGGTTGGGGAAATCCAGGCTGCCTCATGCTGGATTAATGAGACGAGGGGCGAATGCAGACAGCTGCCAGTGGAGGGACTGCATGTCCCATGTGAAATGCTGCAGACGAGAGAGAGGTGTGGAAATGATTGGCTGTTAAACAATGGGGAGCTTCCATTGGGTCTCGCAGCAGCACAGATTTGCTGTTGTTCAGAGAGGGAGAGAGAGAGAGAGAGAGAGGTAAAAGTGAAGGCATCTCAAATGGCCCCATGGCATGGAGTGTAGCGAACTATTCCATGCTGTTTGGTGCCATGGATTTGGAGCTCACCTTATGGGGTGCTTTTACTTGTCGGCGTTAGAGGAGGACACGAGAAATGTAGATCTGATTCCGGTAAAAGTAAAAAAGAGAGGAGTCATTGTGCATCGTCTTCTCCGACTGTACTTTCTGCTCGCTTTATGAGTGCATCAACGGGGAAGTTTCAGCTTTCGGTACAAAGGCATAATAGCTTGATCGTACTTATTTAATGACCTTACAAAAGTAACAAAAACAAGGATGATTTGTCTGACAATTATTTTTTTTATTTTTTCAGAAAATGTGGTAAATGTGGTAAATGTGGCCTTATAGAGTTAGTACGTTGGCTATGTCATTTGTGCGTGTGTATACAAGGTTTATCATATGTTAGGATCGAGTTGGCACTAAGAGGAAAGGGATGAATTAGCGAAAAAATTACATTGATTTAAAAAAATTTATACGATAAAAATTAATTTCGACGAAAATCATTTGTTTGACTCGAGTAAGTTTGCAAGTGAGTAGAAAAGAGGGGATTGAACAATTTGCAATGAAGTAAAGCAGTAAAGAAAGAAAACACTAGAATTTATAGTGGTTCGATCGTTGTGACCTATATTCACTTCTGATTTCTCCTCCGTCGAGGCTATCGACATTCACTAGCGATCTTCTTTCAACGGGTGAAGATCAACTATCCTTTTACAACGCTTTCTCCTTTTGACGAGCTTAGGAGAGAACCTTTACACCCTCACTTCCTCTTCTCTTAAACTTCACTAACACTTTAGAGTTTAAGATGAGTTCTCACAAGATTACAACAGCGTTTTCTTCCGTTTTACTCTCAATTCTTGTGTTATGTTAATCAGGGATGAGAGGGGTATTTATATGCCTCAAGTGGATTCAAACTTGAAGCCTAAAAGTGTCTCATCCTCGGTTTTCGAGGTACTAGCAGTACCATCGCTTGCAGCACTGACACTGGATGGTACCATCGCTTAGGAAACTATGTCTGAGCGGTACCATCACCTGGTAGTCTCAGAGACTGAGTTTGGGTGGTACCATCGCCTGACAGTCTTGGAAACTGAGTTTGGGCAATACCATCACCCAGCTTGGCCCAACACAATTCAAACTTGGGCTTAATTAGCCTCTAATTGAGTTGGCTCAATTACACCTAAAACCTACTTCGATCTTAGACAAATAGTTACAAAGCATGAATCCTTTGTTCAGCATGTCATTGGTTCATTGACGCCTAGTTTGATTCTTCGGCGCATCGTTCTCTCTTGTGGCCTATTGCCCAATCAATCAGTTGACCTCCGCAACTCCGATTTCCTTAGCGTAATTTTTGCTTTTCTTGGTTCGATGTTCGAACCCATGGTCCGAAGCCTTCTGCCGTTACATCGACCGATCCTCCAGCTCAATGTCCAATCTTCTGACATGTTTCACTCCGGTCCAACATGATTCTTTCTACTTTGTCTCTTCTTGATCGAAGCTAATCTTGCATCACTCAAAACATAGATTAGATCATAAACTCATCAATTGATTTCATCATCAAAATTTAAAATTTAACATCATCAAATTCTTATTAGCCCGATGTATCAAAGTTAACTTGACCTAATCGACATTTCAAGAAATATGAAAGTCATTTGTGGAGCTTGGAGGAGACTCATCACGACTTGATTAGAGGTGGTTTCCTCCCGGATTGATCATTTTTTTTGTCTTAGATATTCCATCTTGATCAAGAGATTTTTTTTCTTTATTTATTTAATTTTTAACCTGTATAAGAGGCATACCCGATGATACCTCCTCCAATGTCTAATAAATATTCAATTGCAATGTCTAATAAATATTCAATTGGGAGAGGCTCCTATTTGTAGTGTCTAGTCTATAATATAGAAATATTAGATATATTAAATTGAGATCCAGTAACGGTTATCTTAGGATAATATTTCACCCTATCAGAAGGTTTGATTAAAACCCATTATACTACTCATCTATTATTACAATGTGCTTGCAAGTCAACTAATTTACAAATCAAAAAATTGATTTGAATAAGAGACATTGCGGAGTATAATAATGATGTCCGTACATTGTCATTGGAGGAAGAGTGGTGAGCCATAAAGGACTCCTCCCACTAAGGGAGAGAGGATTCCCCACCATTTCATGTGTAGAGTCAACTTAGGTTAACAATGTTTGCATTGTCCAACTACCACTTCATGTTAATTGACTTGTCTTGGTTTTGAGAGTTGGCAAGTAGCTAAAGATATTTTCTCAAATAAAAATATTAATATCATCTCATTACATCAAATTATCTCGATCATTTTTTTCTAAAAAAAATATTATATTAGATTATATATATGATTCTCATACGTGGACTCATAGCACCTATTACTCGTGTAATATCATATTAACTAATCTAAATATTTTATAAAAAGAACTTTGAATAGGTTAATGGCTCAAAGCCTAACCATCGACTTTGTGAACTCGACTTCATCCTTCTTTTTCTCTTAATATCAAACTTATCGAATCAAATTATTATTTTTTCTAATAATTGGGGATGAGTATCGAAGAGTCGCATTTATCATGTCCAATAGCATTAAAGAAACAAATATGAAAGATTATCCAAGCAACATATCAACAATGATAAATGTTGATATTGCAAACCAAAAACAAGATTAGACAAAGTAATTTGGTGATGTTATGTATACCACTATTTGCTACCTATCCATGACATGTTGAAAACCTAAAACGAGCATTGGGTTGGGCTTCCTTAAAATGTGGGTATTAGCCCAATCCTAAACATTTTAGGACTTGTGCCCTACTGTAAATTGTAACAATTCGAAATTACATTAGATGATGGCGCCAATGCTGTTGATGCAAGCATTTTAAAAAGGTAGTCTTGGAAAAAAGAGGTTTCATCAATGGGAGATAAAAATCAATTAGGGATTAATTTTATATTTTAAAAACATTAAAGAGAGTCAGACTATATACATAGTTATTGAACTCTAGTTTAATGAGCTTAAGATTTTGATTTTATGGCATGGTTGTAAGCTTAATCCTATCTTCGTCATTTATCATTCGTAAAAAAATAAATAAATAAATAAATAAAAGTTATAGTTTTCATATCAACTTGAATTAAAATTAAAAAAAAGTAGAGAGAAGATCTCGATGCAAAAAGAAAAATTTTAAATATCAACAATAAAATTCAAACTAGAAAAGTTGATTCAATATTTATGTGATTTAACATTCGCATATGATTACGAAGAAAATTAAATTCTTCATCATGTGTAATCAAATTATATCCCTTTGAATTAGTCTCAACTTAATCATAAATCGTCTTGTATATCATCTTACATAAATCTCAGAGTATTTCACGTATTCTTTCAACCCAGATCTTTTATAGAGATATTTTAAAAATACTAAAAGTCGTCTTGCGTTCTTTCCCATCAATGTATAGAGATTCATGTGTGTAAATAACAAAATCATAATGTATAATCTCATTGTGAACTACTTATCTTCTAGAAATACTTGTTAACTCTAATAATCTCATTGTGAGTATTTTTATGTGCTTTGTATTGATCTTCATCATTTTTCAGTTTTGATTTGTTTGCTAATCCTTTTAATATTTTTTCTAAATTTTAAGAAACAAAAAAATCATGCATCTTCCTTTGCGGAGAATAAAATTGTATCTTGCATCATTCCTTTTCCACAAAGATTAGAGGAAACAAACTATAACAAGATAAGGTACCTCATTGATACTCTAATAGCCTTATAAATTTTTAGGCTTGATACCGCCTTGTTGGGAGAGACCTTAATCCCAAAAGCAAAATCTAGAGACTAAACATAAATAAATAATAATAATAATAACATAATATTTACCCCCAATCTATACTCACTAAAAAAAATAAACCCTATAATTACGTAAAACATGTATAATCTAGTAATTTTTTATATGATCTAATAATTATTACAAAACAAATGATTAAACTTATATATTAGTATCTTTCAAGGGGCTAATTATAAATTATCATTTGTAATTAGTTACCTATAGTATCTCGGTTCTTGTACTTTCAAAGATTATATTGGGATGAATCCATATACTTACAAAAGTGAAATATTTAATTTCATTAGTCCTCACGTCGTCATCGATTTTATTGACAAAAATATCATACATATTCAATCATAAATCGAAGTGACATAGAGTCATGTGCTTAGTAGTAACCCCCGTGGTATTTTCGTAAACAAAATATGAAGAGAAGCGAAGTTAAATATTTTTTTTTATATAAATATAAGAATCTTAATATAATTTTTAAAATTATAAGAATAAAAATACTAAAGATAACATGAAGTAATATATAATTAACCTTTAATATGATCCATATATTTTCCACTAAAACTAAATAAATAAAGAATCAAAACATCATCACAAACTGCACCGTAATTGGCTGCCGCCTCTCATGCGCATGAGGTGTGCAACACTCATAAAATAAAATGTGGACACCAAATGGAGCACACCAGCACACATACACATGCAGCTTCTACATATAATAATGACACCCATATCACCATGATTCCATCGTACCCATACTCTCCTGCACTTAACCCATTTAACTAAACCCCCTCTTTGCTCCGACGCCCCTTAAACTATCCACACTCCCTGTCCGGCGGCAGCTAAGATTCCGATTCCGGAACCAACCTAACCCCCCTCGCATCTCCCTCGTCACGGGTCGGTCGGCCGTCGTGGGTCCCTCGTCTCGGTGGTAAGTGACGCAGTGAAAGCAGCCGCCGTCCGGCCCCGCCGATGGAGGTAGGTCCATCATTATTGAAGGACGCAGCGTTGGAGACTTGGATGGTGGCAAAGCTTCTTTTGTTGAGTTCAAAGAGGACAGCGCCTACTCTACCGCCCTACCAAGCGATGGTGTCTCTCATCGATCGACACCACGGTAGCCCTCCGCATGGCGTTTAATCTAAATCCAGCTTGTAATTAAGCCAACCACATGATAATAATGATGGTGATAGATAATTAAGGATGCCTTGCATGATTGAGATCTTCCATGTGGGACCCGTACCAACGTCCAGTTGTCGATCCCACGCAGCCCACCGTATGACGTCCAGTGCGTACCCACGTGGGGCGGGGCCCCACTCGCAGTATAAAGAGAGGCTGGCTCCCCCTCCCCCGCCCGGTCAGCGGTGGGGGAGGAAGCACACGCGATGGAGAGGGCGGAACGCCTCCTCGGCAGCGTGGAGGCGCCGCCGGTCCACGGGGCCGGCACGGACCTTCCGGACCTCGTCGAGAATGATGTCTTCTGGTCCTCGACCGACGGCGGCGGCCATGACGACACCGGCTGGCGACGAACCGAGATGGCCCCGCGGGCGGCTCGCCCCTGGGTCGATCGGCCCGGGGGTGGGCTCTCTCTCGCCCTCGAGGGCGGGTGCGCTCCCGGGCGGACCGTGGCGGCCTCGGCGCCGATGGAGGTGCCGGTCTGGCCCAGCTTCCTCCGGGTCGAGCCGGAGGGACCGGTGGGGTGGCTCGGCCGGGAGGAGGAGGAAGAGGATGGGTGGGTGCCGCCGCACGAGTACTTGGCGAGGGAGAAGGGGAGGAGCGTGGCGACGTCGGTGCTCGAAGGTGTGGGCCGGACGCTCAAGGGCCGGGACATGAGCCGGGTTCGGGACGCGGTCTGGAGTCGGACCGGATTCTTCGGTTGAAATCGGAACCACCCCACCCGGCAATCTCCATCGCAAACTAAAACCACATCATTTGATTCTGTAGCATTCTGTCCTAATGATTTGGTCTGTGTGGAGTTCAACAACATCACTTGCTTGGCACTGAGCTCGTTGCTCAATTAAATAATCCTTAGCCATTGTCGGTGAAATCAAATAGTGGTCATGTCATCCTCGTTCGAAATAATATATACTTCATACTAGCATCATTGCTATCATTAGTTATTGATGATTGTGACAAGCGCCTGGTTGAAGCAGACCAAAACGTCGACCGAGGCACATTACCATCCTACAGGAGCCAAGTCCTTCACGCAACGCCAATATCGATATCAGACGCTATCGAAGGTACGATTCTGCACCCTGCAATCGGGCACATCAGGAAACAGTGACATTCCCTATAAAAACCCTCGCATTCGGGAAGACGAAGGAAGAGAAAAAAAAAGAACCCCCTCAGACTATCAACTGATTTGATCGTCGGAGGGGTCGGGCCGAATGCTATCATTAGTTATTGATGATTGTGACATAAACAGATCATGTGTATTAATTGATGAGGGTAATAATAGTGATGGGACATGAACTGACATCACCTGCCCTCGGGTGATGTCTCTTAGGTCACGCATACCAAGGAGCTATGAAGACGGAGCGCCTCCTACCGTACGCCCATGCGAGGAATCCCCTCCCGGAGAAACCAGAGAGCTCGTCACGATCGGACCAATGCAGTCGGCTACCTTATCAGTCTCAAGGGACGCTCTCAACGATCCCCACTCATTCGGGTCCGAACCCAGTCGTGTCGATCTTGATTCGTACGACATAAAGGTGTTGACACTAGCATTAATATATTTCAACGATACATATAGGAGGTGGTATTTCAAAGAAGGAAGTATACTGTAAGTTTGCTCTTCGTACATTGCCTCCATGTACTTGAGGCTCCACAGTCTAAACGCTAGGAAACCCTTAGCTCAGATGGCGACAAGCTGTCTTATGTTCATAGGATACACATAGGGCACCGATCCATCAAAAGCAGTGCTTGTTAGCATCCCAGCAGTGGCCTCTGTTGGGTGGTAAAAATCCCAGAAGATATGGTCCTTCCTGTCGGAGCAGTAGCTTGAGATCGGAAGGCAAGCGATCTTAGCATTCAGATCACCCAGCCCACAGCAGGCAGCCTTCACTTCGACAAATCCTTCGACACAAGTAGCACAAAGGGTCAGTCCTACTTCGAAGTCGCATCCATGCAACACGAACAGATCGGTTTGTGGGAGTTCATACCATGAGCATCTGGATTGTCGATGTACTCGAGCAGTGCGGTGTTGGTGTCGAAGTAGGAGTAGCTCATATCGCTGAGTTCTTCTGACATTTCCTGCAGCAGGGAAGAAGCACCCTTGTTGTACTGAACCGAGAGGTAATTGGCTTCCACACTGCACTCCTTGGTCTTGTTCTGATGCCTTTGTGCTGGGCAGCAACCGATCGGTCCCGTGCCGATGAACACAAACTTGCGTGCACCGAGATTGTATATCCTCTGATGTGAAGAAAGGAGAAACACGAGTGACTCGTAATAGGAAAAAATCATATGCAAGAAGCTAACTGTATGCTTTTGTGAACGCTGCTTACCTTTAGTTGTCCTCGCAGCGATGAGATCAGCGAATCAACGAACTGCTGTGGAGGGTTCTTGAGCTTGTTGGCGGAGCCAGACTTGACGTAGTTGAGTATGTCGTTGCTTCCGATGACGAAGGCAAAGATGGAGGTGGAGAGATGAGCTTGTGCTTGGGCACTGCCTAGCTGCTGAACTATGGCCGTGTATACTGAGGAATAGTAGTCGATTTGCTTGTTGAATGAGATGCATTGGTCCTGTCACACACACAGTTCATGTTGGCCATTAGAAGCAAACCTTTTCGTGTTCATGGATTCATCTCTTACTTTGTTGGTCGAATCCAGGACTCCACCACCACCCGAGGCGAAGTTGACACCGCCGAGGAACACATCGGTGTTGTTAGAGCTTGAAGTGATAGCAAGGTACGGAGGGGAGGTCGGCAATCCCAGACTCTCAGCTGCCACATTGGAACACAAATCAGATTCATGCTACTACTTTGGATTACAACAACAGCTAACTCTCGTAAAAACAGAGTACCAAATCCTCTCTGTTGATACTCTGAACTCGATCACAACAATCCATAAATGACATGAATCTATGGCTACATCATCCCTTGTCATCGAAACCTCCACAGAGAAAACCTGCCTCTCTAGACTTTGACTTTTGATGCATTATTTTCTATTCTTCGACCGACATGTATCGAACATACTATCAATCATTTACAGCTCACTTCATCTTACTTGATGTTGACCTTTGAAACATAAAACTTGCTTCACCAGATTGCACTATTCGTCTTAGCATATTGTTGCCTTCCAGTTTGTATGTTAAGCCATTCTGAGAAGCTCTTCTTCTATTTGGAGTGTCTCGAATGGATCAGCATCTCATCCTTTTTGCTTTCTGCATGGCCTGCATGCAGCTTCGACCTCCATTGCAGGAAAGAACTCAAGCTAATGCTTTGGTCAAAGGAGGCATGTTCTTTGCAGGCCGGCAAAACTAGATATTAGTAGGTTCCTTCTACCCCACCCCAACCAAGTGGATGCATAAATATACAGCTTAGTCACCCGATACAACTGATCCTGATTTAAGAGGGAATTTGTCGAACACCTGAAGAAACAGCACAAACAGCTCAAACGGTGGAGAGGAAGTGAGGTGTAGTACCGAGGAAATCGGCGGAGTTCTTGCCGTTGCTGAACCGCCCGGTGGCCTTGTGGCCGGGGAAGTCGACGCCGTTGTGCGGGAAGTCGGCCTTCAGAAGGGACAGCCCCAAGTAGTTGTTGTTGCCGACGTCGGCGAGGGAGTCGCCGAAGACATACACCGCCGAGACCGCGGCCTCTCCTTGACAGCTGCGGCCGTACCAGTAGCAAAGAAGCACGGCGATGAACGCGAGTGCAGAGGAACAAGTGGGAGCCATACTCTGTTGAGGGGATTGAATGAGCCGTGGAGGGGGCGGTGGTGTGGCTTTAAGGACTCGGGAGAGGTGCACGTACGTCTTTGCAGTGGGGAAAGTGGCATTAAACGCGACAAAGGGTGGAACTCTTCCAAGTCTTGCTCTCCGGCTGCCATGACTTCACTTCCTTTCATACTTGAATGAGAAATGGAAGAGGGAAGAAGGTGATGGACAACCAAAGAGAGAGAGAAAGAGACTGATGCAGAGTGGTGAGATTTTGTACAGATCGTGCTAACACACACCAATCGTATAGAAATGTGTGATGATAGCCCACCATGTGTGTATATGCAATCAATGCTCGTAGAAGAACATCTCCTTAAGAGTTGTGCAGAGCACAACTGTGAAAGTGATACCCATTCAGAATCTATTCTTGGTCAGGTGTGGAAGCCATTTCCGAGCCTCTCACGCAGGTGAGCTGCCATGAAAGGGATGTATTAATTAGTGTCATCCCTGTCCTTTGCCTCTCATAAGTCTCCCGCTAATCTTCCCGACCATCAAATCCCTCTTCCCTTTCACATTTCTCACTCTGCTCTCTTCGTGGAGCTTCCTCTCGAGCAAATTAGTCCCTACAGGTTTAATTTACTATGTATGATGTGAAGTGCAATCATTTATTTCCGGATATCTGACACGATTTCCAATAGATCATCACAGTACTGAAGGCAATTATATTACTTTGTCCAATAGGTTGTATACAGTGGAACCGAGTCCAGTGGTATCTTTTCCACATGCCAAAAAGTCTCATCACCGTAAACTAGTCTTGCTGTCTCTCATTCTGTGCAGAAAGCGACTTGGATCGCCATCACCTTCGTCATCCTTCCACCTTCCACCGTTTCAGTGTGAAAGGAAGTGAACCCATGGTGGCTGGACAAGAACATGGAAGGGCCCCGTCCTTTCCGTGTTCAATACCACTTCCTCCCCACTCCAAAGGGATGTACGTACGCACCCTCTGCTCTGCCAGGTCTTTAAAGCCACGCCACAGCCACCTCCTGCAGGCATCATTCAATTGATCTCCTCCAAGGATCCTCCCACAGACCATGGCTTCTTCGTCTTCCTCCACGCTGGTGACCGTCGTTGTGATTCTGTGCTGCTGGTACGGTGGCTGTCAAGCGCAGACCGGGGTCTCGGCGGTGTATGTCTTCGGCGACTCCCTCGCCGACGTCGGCAACAACAACCACTTGGGGCTGTCCCTTCTGAAGGCCGACTTCCCGCACAACGGCATCGACTTCCCCGGCCACAAGGCCACCGGGCGGTTCAGCAACGGCAAGAACTCCGCCGACTTCCTCGGTACCACACCCCACTTCCGCTCCACTGTTTCGGCGGTTTATGTTGCTTCTTCAACTGTTCGACGTATTTACTCTCGAATTAGGATCGTGTGTGAGGTGTCCAAGGCATGAGTTTTGAGTTCCATCCTACACTGGAAATCCAAGCTGCATCCAGAAGGGATGGGAAACTGATCCATGCTGACACTCTAAACCAAATTAAATTTATTGAAGACGATAATAAGATGAATATTGCAACTTAGTGAGTCGAGTTGATGTTTGAAAGGTCAACGTCAAGTAAATGTGGAATGAGTTATGATTGATAGAATACCAAAGAAGATGAAATAATGCGTCCAGGTGTTCTCCTTCCGTCCTATAGACAAGGAATGATATGGACTTTTATTGCACTTACGCGAATTAGGTAGGCTTTCCTGTTCACCGTAGGAATTAAGTTTCGATTTAGCTTCAAGTTTTAAGCTTATCTTAGAGCATAGCAATGCTACGATTCTAATCTGTACTTCTAATGCGGCAGCTGAGAAACTGGGACGACCGACCTCTCCTGCTTACCTTTCTATACCCTCGAGCTCTAACAACACCGATGAGTTCCTCGGCGGTGTCAACTTCGCCTCGGGTGGTGGTGGAGTCCTGGATTCTACCAACAAAGTAAGAGATGAATCCATGAACATGAAATGGTTTGCTTCCAATGGCTAACATGAACTATGCGTGTGACAGGACCAATGCATCTCATTCAACAAGCAAATAGACTACTATTCTTCAGTATACGCAGCCTTAGTTCAGCAGCTAGGCAGTGATCAAACACAAGCTCATCTCTCCAACTCCGTCTTTGCCTTCGTCATCGGAAGCAACGACATACTCAACTACGTCAAGTCTGGCTCCGCCAACAAGCTCAAGAACCCTCCACAGCAGTTCGTTGACTCGCTGATCTCATCGCTGCGAGGACAATTAAAGGTAAGCAGCGTTCACAAAAGCATACAGTTAGCTTCTTGCATATGATTTTTTCCTATTACGAGTCACTCATGTTTCTCCTTTCTTCACATCAGAGGATATACAATCTCGGTGCACGCAAGTTTGTGTTCATCGGCACGGGACCGATCGGTTGCTGCCCAGCACAAAGGCATCAGAACAAGACCAGGGAGTGCAGTGTGGAAGCCAATTACCTCTCGGTTCAGTACAACAAGGGTGCTTCTTCCCTGCTGCAGGAAATGTCAGAAGAACTCAGCGACATGAGCTACTCCTACTTCGACACCTACACCGCACTGCTCGAGTACATCAACAATCCAGATGCTTATGGTATGAACTCGCACAAACCGATCTGTTCGTGTTGCATGGATGCAACTTCGAAGTAGGACTGACCCTTTCTGCTACTTGTGTTGAAGGATTTGTCGAAGTGAAGGCCGCCTGCTGTGGGCTGGGTGATCTGAATGCTAAGATCGCTTGCCTTCCGATCTCAAGCTACTGCTCCAACAGGAAGGATCATATCTTCTGGGATCTCTTTCACCCGACGGAGGCCACTGCTGGGAGACTAACAAGCACCGCTTTCGATGGATCTGTGCCGTATGTGTATCCTATGAACATAAGACAGCTCGTTGCCTTGTGAGCCAAACATATATTTGTATGGTCATGGAGAGATATATGATGAAGAAATCCAAATGTACTCTTGAGTGAGATATGGTGCCGTACAAGTTACAGAGAGAGGGCAAGAGAGGTGTGAAGTTGGATGGAGGACACACGTAGAGGCATCTCGCAACTTTTATAGAGATTCTTCCAACTTTGGAGAGTATGAGTCTCCACTAGTCTCATTATTTTGTGTCTTTATTCCAAAGTGACTGCGATCGTTCCACTGCTCGATTTGGATTATTTGGTAAGAACACAAATACTTTAAATGCAAATTTGGTTTTTACTAAGGGATTATTTTTTGATTAAATTTGACTCAGTTTTTTAAGAATTGACTCGGTTTTTTAAGAATTCAACTAAATCTTAACTATATGATTTGATTTAATTAAGTCATAGATTACACCCTTGATTTTTCTCAAATTAACCCTCTTTGTCTCATTTCATCATCTCCTTCTCCCCTCTATCTATTCTCACTTTGTCTTACACTCCATCTTCCCCTCCTCCTCCTCCTCTCACTTTGTTTTCAGTATGTCTTTCTTTTCTCACTCTACTATCTTCTCTAATAAAGGAAGAGGAGAGAGAGAGAGCCGTGGAGAGAGAGATAGAGTGGGAGGTGATGGGATAAAAAACACTTGTATATGAATAGTAGGTCATAACACAGCGAAAAAATTAAACGAAAATCACAATCACACGGTACATCAAGATTTATATGGAAAACTCATTCAACTCGAAAGGAAAAAATCATGAGGTAAGTTAAAAAAATAAATTCACTATATAATTAATGAACGCACAAATCTCCAAGTCTCTTATCTAAAACCTGTGTAACAATCACAAAAGAATCACTAGGATAAAAGGATTACGTCACTATGTATAATATCCAAACTCTCCTTCCATTATCACAATAAGAATCCATTATAAATCTGATCAAACTAAGGCTAGAAAACAGCCCGGATAATTGAGAACAATCTCTACGTTGCTCTCGTCTTCTTCCATTTTCTTTTTTTCTTGTTCTTCTGCTCTTAATCGTCGTTACAACGATTTCTTTTTTTCAGCCACACCCACAGCCACCGTTGCCCTCTTTTTGCCTTATCTAGGTTAAAAGAGAAGGGTTATGACTAAAATAGGCTGTAGGTTATTAAAGCCCACTATGAACTGAATACATGGGCCATGCGCTCGATATGAGGAGGGGACGATGGAGGTAGAGTGGGAGGAGTAGGAAGCCACTAGAGAGAAAATAGGAGAAAATCAATAGAAAAAAGAAAGAGGAGAAGGTGGAAACGAATATTAAGCATAGAGTTGATTCAATCGATTTAGTAGTCATTTAGGTTTAAATCGATTTAAAAAATTTTAAAAGTGGGATACAATTGATATTTAAACAAAAAGTCGTAATAAAAATAAATAGTGAGAGTGCCATCCGATAAAAATAATAATAATAACAGGAACGTTATTTTATAAATTGTCCTTCTAAATTTGCAACGCATATGTCCGAAACTTGCCCCCATTGGCGTGTTTAACATAATGTTTATAACGTATCTGATACCTAATTTCCCCCTTCTCACCCTCCACAGTTGCATTTATCCCAATCCGCAATACATGTTTGACTCTCACCTACTTCGGACTCATATTGGAATCGATTTTATCTAAGATTTAAACTGGAATCGAATCAACAGTTTCTCACTCGTAATTGCTTCTCTTCGTTTGCGGTGGCCACAAATCCACGTACGAATATGCCACTGTCTACATCAACGCGGTTCACTTTGCACCAATCCTTTCCGCCATTAAAGTCCCTTCGAGGTTAGATAGGAATTGACTTCCAGTGTGCTTTAGCCCTGCTTCCAAACCCACTACAACTCTTACGTCCATCGCCATGGCTCTTTGTCGGGTGTGGAAGCACCTTTCTTTCCATCCTTTACTTTGGAGTCGTTCCCACAGGCGCCTCCATGGCCATGAAGACGTAAAGCGATCGATCCCGTTCCCCTTTCTATAAAAGGAGGCCACTCGAACGGAAATAGACCACCACAGCATCGGACTGCGTACAGATTCCATGGCTTTGCCGTGGTCTCTCGTTCTGGTCCTCCTGTGCATCTTACATCTCCATTCAACACCAGATGCACGAAGACTGAACGATAAGGACGAAGCTCATGCAGAAAGTCAGCTCTTTTCCCTGAAGGCCGGCAGCGGCGGCGGTAGAGGGTTTGGGATCGGCATAAGCCATAACGGGTCGGGAACAGACGTGGCGATTGGCGCCGGAGTGGGCGGCGGCGTCGGTACCACTCATGGTGGTGGAGCTAGCGCCGGGGGTGGTGCCGGCGTCGGAGCCGGGATCCACGTCGGAAAAGGTGGGGTGGACGTCGCGATAGGGGTCGGCGGAGGTGGTGCGGTGAGTGCTCGCAATGGTAGTGTCCATGCCGGTGGTGGTGGAGGAGCCGGGGTTGGTATCAGCGTTGAACATGGGCACGTCAGCGTGAGCGGCGGAGGTGGACTCGGAGGCGGTGGGGGGAGCGGCGGTGGAGCATCGGGAGGTGGAAGCGGAGTCGGGAGCGCCGGAGGGGTGGTGGCACGCGGTGGAGGGGACGGAAGTGCCGGCGGTAGCAGCGGAGGGGGTGAAGGAGGCGGAGATGGGTCATCGGGTGGGGCTGAGGGAGGTGGTAGCGGCGGCGGCGGCGGTAGAGGTTGATGGAAGCCCGCGCGTCTTCCATGATGCAGCCAAGTTCAAGCATTAACGAAGCAAGATCGTGCCACGAGAGTGATATAGTATGTATGATATTGTAAGATGAATCTTTGCTAGATATGACCGTTTACAAGAATCCAGGGTCTTTAACTATCGTGTATCAGTCACAGATCGATATAAAGATCAGATCTTGCTCATGTATTGATGTTGAAGTCAAACATAGTCCATCTCATCTCCAGCACATGATATAATCCTAATATTATTCCGGATTTAGATGAGGAGAAATAAGTGACTCTTGTTTTTATACTTATAGATTTCATTGGCTGTGACACAACTCTTACATTTCCTTATTAAGAAAAAGATTACATTTTAGATAAATAGTGGAAAACACAACACTAAAGTGCTTAGTGACATGAAATAGCTGAACCATTCAACGTCGCAAACACTGACTCGTGACACGGGAACGTAAACTGTGAACGAATGATACACATGGTCATGCAACAGACATATATATGGGGCACATAACTTAATGTCGGCCGCCGCCGCCGCCAGCGCCACCTCCAGCTCCGCCGCCGACTCCAATGCCAACTCCCACTCCCACACCTATCCCAAAACCGCCACCAGCCCCGTGCCCTCCCCCAAGGCCTCCACCACCGCCTCCGCCACCTCCGAGGCCTCCTCCACCACCTGCGCCGCCGCCTACGCCACCACCGGCTCCGAACCCTCCTCCATGGCCAGACCCACCGCCGAGTCCACCACCACCTCCACCTCCACCGCCACCGCCGAAGCCTCCGCCTCCTCCCACGCCACCTGCACCACCGCTGCCGACTCCGCCTCCTGCGCCGAACCCACCGCCATGACCGCTTCCACCACCAGTGCCGCCCCCGCCGCCGCCACCGAAACCTCCACCGCCTCCAACTCCACCAGCGGAACCGCCGCCTACACCACCACCAGCCCCGAACCCGCCACCATGACCGCTTCCACCTCCAAGACCGCCACCGCCTTCTCCACCTCCACCGCCGAAGCCTCCGCCTCCTCCCACGCCACCTGCACCACCGCTGCCGACTCCGCCTCCTGCGCCGAACCCTCCTCCATGACCGCTTCCACCACCAATGCCGCCTCCGCCTCCGCCGCCACCCCCGAAACCTCCACCGCCTCCAACTCCACCAGCGGAACCGCCGCCTACACCACCACCAGCCCCGAACCCTCCACCATGACCACTTCCACCTCCAAGACCGCCACCGCCGCCTCCACCTCCGCCAAATCCTCCACCACCTCCGACACCTCCTGCAGAACCACCTCCTACGCCTCCGCCGGCTCCAAACCCTCCCCCGGATCCACTTCCACCGCCTACACCCCCGCCACCTCCACCCCCGAATCCTCCACCACCTCCAACACCACCACCAGCGCCGCCACCAGCACCACCTCCGGCTCCAAATCCTCCACCATGACCCGCGCCGCCACCAACCCCGCCACCTCCTCCTCCTCCGAACCCACCGCCGCCGCCTAGTCCACCACCACGACACCCACCGAAGCGGCAGCCACGTCCGAACCCCGCAGGACCAACGAAATCAGCAACAACAGTTGAACTCAGCTCACCGACAACGCCAAGAAGAAGAAGAAGAAGCACAACATGCAAACTACGTTTGTTGGAGGCAGCCATGGCTCACTCCCTTCCACGAGACGCAAACCAAAGCTCGATGTCTCAATGTCAAGGCCATCGTCCTCCTTATATAGGCAAACCAAGCACGACAAGATAAGATAGAGAGTCCTTCGCCCCCATTGCACCACTTGCAGTGAGTGTTAATGGAGGCATTTAATGGTGCCATATCGTAGCCGCGTTTGAACAGTTGAGAAGGTAGTCGAAGCA
The DNA here is from genome assembly GCA_001649415.1 of Musa itinerans. NCBI lineage: Eukaryota > Viridiplantae > Streptophyta > Magnoliopsida > Zingiberales > Musaceae > Musa > Musa itinerans. Next base: position 553,843 of record LVTN01000034.1, read on the forward strand.
TTGATGCTAAAACCCTTCTCCGGTGGCCGAGAGTCAAACTTGGAGTCCCGCCGACAGCTCAGAGACGATCTCTCTCATTTAATTCAAGCTTTTACGGGTATTACTTCCACGTTGACGCATCAAATATGTAGTAAACCTCATGCATATTTGATTTCATCGAGATGAACATTGTACTACTTTGAGCACGAAAAATTTGAAGTGACTGGAGATCAAATGATCACTTGAAGAATAATGTGTATTGAAATGCTATCCAGCTATGATCAACAACAGTCAACCCAGTGATACATGTTTATTAGCAATTACAAGTGGCTCAGATATGTGATGAGATTTGTTTAGGCCATGGTGAAATTTTTGATTGAATGATCAATCATCACACATCAATAAACTAATCTTAAAGAAAATTATCTACCATGAACACCCAACTGCTGATATAAGAAGGAAAGTAAGGCTATAAGGTGAACTTCAAACAATATAAATGTCATGGAACAACTTCCAACTCTCACATTAATTTTAATTCACTAATGTATTAGGAATGTTTCCATAATGTATTCACATGCCATGCTACACAAAAGATGACTTGCAGTGAATGCATTGTGAATCAATGGGCCCTTTTAAAGATGGGATTGAGTGACAAAAAGATCTCAAAAGTTTAAGCTTTTGAAAGGGATTCTACTTTTGACATCTTCTCTCTTACAAAGCTAATTTAGATTTCACATGTGAACAAAATAAGAGTGTCTGAAGCCAACCCAAATGAACAATCAGTGTTATATAAATAATTTTAATTAAAATTTGGGAAATATATAAAGTCATATTAAGATTCATGGCATCTTCTGATATCATCTTAAAGATTGAATTAGGTGATAAAAAATCTCAAAAGCTGAAACTTTGGGAAATGATCCAAATATTTACTTTATGCTGGAATAATAAAGTTTTTGTGTTTCTATATGATACTGAGACTGTTAGAACAAAAAAATAAATAAATATTAAGAACAAATAACAAAGTAAATGCTAAAAGAAAAGAGAGATTGTTACAAATAAAATAAAAAAATAAAATCTCAATTTGAAAAGAGAAGGAAATGAGATTGCTAATTGACTAAAGAATGAAATGAGACTACTAATTAACTAACAACATATTAGAATGATTAGAAAAATCTATTTTTGGATAGGAGAGTAACCCTCTTAACTTATCAGTTTTGTGCACTTTGATCTATAGAGCTATTTTTGTGTTTCTGTAGTTTAGTTAATATAATTTTATTTTTAGAAAAATAAATCTCATTTTAACTATTCTCACCCAAAATTACCTATATATATATATATGATTTTTAATGATTTATTATTGGAGAAAATAGCAACAAGTATTTTATCAGACATGCATATTTTTAATTTTTTTTATAAATTTATATGATTTTATTAATAAAAATTATTTGATGTAATGAGTAATAGATTTTGATTGTTCGCTGTTCAAATATAATATATATTTGAGATAATCTATGGCATAACTTATCATTTTTGTGCACTTTGATCTATAGAGCTATTTTTGTATTTCTGTAGTTTAGTTAATATAATTTTATTTTTAGAAAAATAAATCTCATTTTGAATATTCTCACCCAAAAATACCTATATATATATATATATTCAGTTAAACTAATGATTTGTTATTGGAGAAAATAATAAGTATTTTACCAGACATACATATTTTTAATTTTTATGAATTTATATGATTTTATTAATAAAAATTATTTGATGTAATGAGTAATAGATTCTGATTATTCCTCGTTCAAATATAATATATATTTGAGATAATCTGTCGCATAACTTATGATTTGATCTAGCAATAATATTGGAATTATGTCAAACCAAATATTACGTCGTACACAAAGTATAATTAGGGCAAGCCATCATCGGTATAAGTTATGCATGCTGATGCTGCACAGCTTATTCTCGAGAAGCATACGTACTACGATACAATGAAAGTGACACACAACTACGATACAACGCAGTTCATCGTCGGAATCCTTCATGGGTGTCCACCGCCAGCGCCGCCACCAGCTCCTCCACCGTAGCCGCCCCCTGACCCACCACCGCCACCGTAACCGCCTCCAGCGCCACCTCCATATCCTCCGCCAAAACCCGAGCCGCCTCCATACCCACCGCCGCCACCAGCTCCTCCTCCGTAGCCTCCGCCTTGTCCACCACCACCTCCACCTCCATACCCCCCTCCTCCACCCCCACCACCCCCACCGCCGCCACCATAACCCATAACCACCTCCGTGCCCGGCGCCGCCACCATACCCAGCTCCACCACCATAACCACCTCCGCCACCGTATCCACCTCCTCCGCCGGAGCCACCCCCATGGCCACGACCTTTGTGGAACCAGCTCTTCTCCTCCAAAGGCGCTTTGCTAGCGAGTTTCCTGGCACCGGCGGAGCAGACGAGGGCGCCGAAGAGGAGGAGGAGGAAGAGCTTGGCCATCTTCACCACAGTCGACGTGGGATTGGTTGTGATGCGGAGCCTTCAGCACGGGCCGGGTTTAAATAGGCGTTGCATGTGGTGGAGGGTGGCCGGGGCATTAATTCGAGCTCAACTGCGACCGGCCTCTTCTTGCCAATTGCATCTGCCACCACAGTGGTGACAGATAGAGGAAAAAGACTTTCGAGACTGCACCTCATGATGATGATCTCTTGAGCTGCAGCGTTTTGGGTCACAACCTGCAATTTATTCTTCTGCTGTATTAATTGTTCTCGATATAAATCACATCAAGCAGTACCTTCTTCTCTGGTTTAAACTGTGACATCAAAGCAAAATCTTATGCAATCTTATCTTTCGATATAGATTGATTATTTCCATGATTGGAATCTTTTATATTTTAGGTAAGAAATGAGCAACTTTATCACCTCTAAGCCATTAATGCCTGATAGTAAAACTCCTAAATTGCTTTCAGATTAATAACAATATTTATTTATAATCTCAAGTTAATTTATGATAAATGTTCTTCAAATTATCTTAGTCACAGTCAATTGTAATGGCGGCACAGTGGCAGCGCTACCCAAATCCTTACTCTGCTGATAGGACACTCTACCAGCCACTCAAAGCTAGCAAACGTTATCCACAGTTCTACTGTAACTGGTTGCACCAAAAACAGAGCAAACCCCCTGCAGTTCCAAATCCATGGATTCAATTGGTTGCCCATCATCCCCTTCTCTTCCACCCCATTCTTTCTCCGGTCACCACTCCGCCAAACCAAGAAGAAGAAGTGCACGGCTTCTCCTTCTAACAAAGTCACCGAAACACAGACATAACCTTCTCTTCCTTGCAGCATCTCCCACTCAGCAAGCTCTCAGCAACAGTCTCAATGCAGCTGCCACCTCCCCAGCAGCAGCAGGTGACTTGTCGGTCCTCGTTCCGATCAGGTAACCAGTGTTTGTTCCACATCACAGCGATTACCAACACCTTCGGCCATGTGTGACCTTAGCAGATCTCGATCTGCACACTTTTGCAGTGCCCTGCTGTTGTCCATCTACTGGGTTGCTAATTTCATCGTTCCGGGGATGATAACTAAGGAGCTTCATCTGCAAAGAAAATTTGATCATTTTATTTTTTTCCATCATTTTACAAGATCACTTAGATTGATTGTTAGGGAGAAGGGTTGAGAGAGAGACTATAATATAATTCTTCAACTGAATCCTCTGTCAGATGTTTTTATTTAACCCATACAGGTTCTATCTATTTATAGATGAGAGTAGATGATCTAAGATAAATTATTGGTAGAGTTCCTCCCATCATAGTTATCTCATAATAAATTATACTTTAACTTCTTTTTTATTGATCAATAACCATAATCAATCCAATCATATTTATAATATATCTTATCTAATTAAATAAGATCGTATAATCTAACCAAGTTGCAACGCTACCCAAATCCTTACTCTGCTGATAGGACACTCTACCAGCCACTCAAAGCTAGCAAACGTTATCCACAGTACTACTGTAACTGGTTGCACCAAAAACAGAGCAAACCCCCTGCAGTTCCAAATCCATGGATTCAATTGGTTGCCCATCATCCCCTTCTCTTCCACCCCATTCTTTCCTCAGTCACCACTCCGCCAAACTAAGAAGAAGAAGTGCACAGCTTCTCCTTCTAACAAAGTCACCGAAACACAGACATAACCTTCTCTTCCTTGCAGCATCTCCCACTCAGCAAGCTCTCAGCAACAGTCTCAATGCAGCTGCCACCTCCCCAGCAGCAGCAGGTGACTTGTCGGTCCTCGTTCCGATCAGGTAACCAGTGTTTGTTCCACATCACAGCGATTACCAACACCTTCGGCCATGTGTGACCTTAGCAGATCTCGATCTGCACACTTTTGCAGTGCCCTGCTGTTGTCCATCTACTGGGTTGCTAATTTCATCGTTCCGGGGATGATAACTAAGGAGCTTCAATCTGCGACCTCAGAACAAGAAGCGGGCACCGAGGAAGAGAAGGAAGAAGGCATGGTCGAACCACCAAACCTGAAGATAAAGAAAAGCCGAGGCATGAAGAAGACGACCACTCCACTCTGAAACACTTGGACATTGCAGTCTCAAACATATACATACATGAAGCCAGCATTTATGTTTGTGTAGGAGTCTGATTGTTTCAGGATGTTCTCCTATAATACACACTACTGTTGTTCTATCAAGTTTGTATTGAACTCTGTTTCATGAATTTATTCCTTTTCCTTTGAACAATGCATAAATATATGTATATATTGCCAATGTTTGCAGCAATGCAGTCTGATAAGAAAGCTTTTCTTAGAAAAAGAAATAATAATATATATATTTATATTTATATGATGCTTAGATGTTAATTTAAATTTGAGATATATTATTTATATAATAATATATTAATCAATTCGGATATTTCGACAGAGAGCAAAAGGAGGCTAACATATGCACATCGCAAAAAGAGCTGTAAACAATGACGGCCGGATTCAAACACTGCCCACGGCTGCTGTTCTCAACTTCCTCCACGGCGTCTTCTTCTCTCCGTTCTCTCCCACCGCCTCTCTCCTCCATCCCAACCCTCAAATCCCAGCAGCAGCAGCAGCAGATCAACGACCTCATCAGTAGCCTCTGCAAGCAGAAGCGCTACCGAGAAGCACTCCGCACCTTCCACTCGCTCCCACCCCCCTCTCCCCACCTCCACCTATACCCCTCCACCTACGCCCACCTCTTCCTCGCCTGCTCCCACCTTCGATCCCTTCCCGACGCCCGTCTCCTCCACCGTCACCTCGCCGCCTCCCCCGCCCCTCCCGACGTCGTCCTCCACAACCACATTCTCAACACTTACGGCAAATGCGGCTCGCCTGATGACGCCCGCCGCCTGTTCGACGCAATGCCCGACAGGAACCTCGTCTCTTGGACTTCGATGATCTCCGGCTGCTCGCAGAACGGCAGGGACCTTGAAGCCGTCGAGTTGTATCTTGGGGTGCTCCGCTCGGGGTTGCACCCAGATCAGTTCGCGCTGGGAAGCGTCGTCAGAGCAGGCTCCGGCTTGGGCGACGTCGAACTGGGAAAGCAACTGCATTGCCATGCGTTGAAGTCGGAGAGCGGGGCAGATCGTATTGTACGGAACGCACTCGTCACGATGTATGCAAGGTTGGATAGGATTGACGATGCTGCTATTGTGTTTGAGAGGATTGCAGAGAAAGATGTGATTTCATGGGGTTCAATGATTGCCGGCTTTTCGAAGCAGGGTTATGAACTGGAAGCTCTACACCTTTTCAAGGAGATGATCAGTTCAGGTGTTCATTGCCCCAACGAGTTCCATTTCGGTAGTGGATTCAGTGCTTGTGGCAATATAGGTATGATAGAGTATGGAGAGCAAATGCATGGTCTTTGTGCCAAGTTTGGGCTCCAAAGTAACGAATTTGCTGGGTGTTCACTAAGTGACATGTATGCTAGGTGTGGAATGCTAGATTGTGCGAAGGAGGCCTTCAGTGAAATAGAAATGCCTGATATAGTTTCGTGGAATTCAATATTGTGTGGTTTCTCTTCTCTTGGTCTATCTAATGAAGTGATGTTATTGTTCTCTGAGATGAGAGATTCAGGTGTGCAGCCTGATGACATCACCATCCGCTGCTTGCTTTGTGCTTGTACTGGCTGTGATTCTTTTCAAAAGGGGCAACTGGTCCATTCTTATTCAGTAAAAATGGGTTGGAAGACAAATATTGCTGTTTCTAACGCTCTTCTTATGATGTACACTAAATGCTCAGATCTGTCCGTTGCATTCAATTTCTTCGAAGACACGAGGGATCGAGATATTGTTTCTTGGAACACAGTTCTTTCTGCATGCTTGCAGCACCACCAACCCGAAGAAGTCTTTGCGTTCATAAAACTCATGCAGAATCTGGACTACAGGTTTGATCAGATCACTTTAAATGCTATACTCAGTGCTTGTGGTGACTTGGCCTACTTGGAGATGGGGAATCAGGTTCATGCCTATGCCATGAAAGTTGGACTGGAGGTTGACATAATGGTCCGCAATGGTGTAATTGACACTTATGCAAAATGTGGTAACCTAGGGGATGCAAGAAAGTTATTTGAGTTGATGGATGATAAATATGATGTATTCCCATGGAGCAGCTTGATTCTCGGATATGCTCAACTGGGGTATGCAAAAGAATCTCTTGAGCTGTTCATGTGCATGCAAAGTTTGGGCATTAAGCCAAATCATGTTACATATGTTGGGGTTCTTACAGCTTGTGGTCATGTTGGATTGGTAGATAAAGGGCTATATTACTACCAAATGATGGAAGCTGAACACGGAGTTGTCCCTACAAGAGAGCACTGTTCATGTGTGATTGATTTGCTAGCTCGTGCTGGTAGATTAAATGAGGCTGAAAATTTTATCGATCAAATGCCTTTTGAACCTGATATTGTGATGTGGAAGTCTATCCTAGCCGCATGCAGGATGCACAATAATGTGGAAATTGGAAGGAGAGCGGCAGAAAATATACTAGATATTGATCCTCAAAATTCTGCAGCTTATGTTTTATTATGCAACATCTATGCTTCCTCTGGCCATTGGGATGATTTTGCAAGACTAAGAAAGATGATGAAAAGTAACAGTGTGAAAAAGTCACCTGGAAAGAGCTGGATCAAGGTAAAGGGAAATGTGCATGTCTTCATAGTGGAAGATAGGTCACACCATGAATCTAGAGGTATATATGAAATGCTAGAACTTTTGGAATTAGAGATGCTGAATGCTAGCTATGATCCCAAACCGTCGCTTGCATAAATAAATTTAAGCATCCAAAAGACAGAACCTGCCGCCATAACATATAAATGTGGTGATCACCACATCATGATGTGGAATCATATTTGTTGAGTTAACTGGTGTACTTGAGAACATGGTATTTTATGAAGCTGAAACCAGATTTAGCAACCAGTACAATCTCAAGTTCCTCGGTTGGGTCTTAGAATCTCTTGAACTTGATGAATGATGCTGCAAATTTTCATTCCAGATACAGTAATAGCATTCTCCCTGATTTGTCATGAAGACCAGGAAGTTTCAGTGCCGACCCACTCCATGGTACTATACTAAATCTGTGAGCACTCTTTTATTTAATTCTAGTAATTGGTCAAATGGAAAGTGATAGCTCCCAATTATACGCACTGGCAAATATTCCTCATTTTAATTTATGTTCATTTTCTTGTAGGATCTATACAGAATGAAAGATTAATCTATTATCTAACCACCTGGAGGCTTATATGGTTCTTGCAACAGATCCATTTGCATCTGGTATGATTAATCTTCCAGCTTCCTTATTGACCGATCATATAGACAATGTGATCTACATGATATATTATAGTAGATAAGCACAAGGAGTTTAACCTAGTCATCCGTGTGCTATTGCCTCTGAGCTGTCAATATCTTACTCTTATATTCAGAATAATAAAGAAATACTAGTCTTTGCTGCTATTGGCACCGACATATTGAGATGGAAGTGTCCGCTGTATTGTACCATGAAGTAGTTCGATTTCAAGACTCACGAAGATAATGCTGCCATGCTGATATCTTGTATGGTAAACCTTATGCCATCCATCATTTGTTGCCTGTTTCTTAGACTCATGATGTCATGGAAATAAGCAAGCTTACAGGGGGGCTTAATTTTACTCGGTAAAAATAAATCAATCAATGGCCTTAGATTGGTGCCATTTCTTCCACACAAGCACAAGTTGCATCTGTAACTCACTAGTCTCTGCCTGTATCTTCATCTTAATTTCTAGCTATCAACACCAATAAATACCATGCTTATTCTGTTTGCTAGCTCATGTCAGAAAACCTTTCTTGAGGGCCTATTATGCACATCTCTAGCCCTCAAATCCTTAGACTTTTGTTTCATTCTCTTTCTCGTAGCGAATGCACAAGAACATTCTGATTCCCGAAGACAATACCACCATCACTACCTCGACCAGCTGCGTCATCAACAGAAGCACAGCAAAACTTACAGTACTAGCACCAACATGCAAAATATGATCCAAGAGCACCAGAACTTCCACTGCTGTTAGAATTATGGAAAGGCCATTAACACAAGATCAAGAAGCTCTCAGATTGCGATTCGTTGGGTACTAAGTTCTGCTAGTACAAGGACTGCAGCCTCTGGCAGCTGCCCTTCCACAAGGAAGCAAATGCCACTAAACTCACGGTGTCGCCTTAGAACATTCCAGTCAGCGGCAGATGTAGGAAGAACGAGCGCATCAAGAGGGGAGCGACCGTGTTGGTGGCACCCGGTCAAACCTGTTCATCTGACTCTTCTATTTTGCTAATTCCAGAACGGTTGTGATATACAAGTATATTTTAAGAATCATGTGTGGGTTATTCCAATTGTGTTCTTAATGTGGTCTGGTTGTTTACATTGTAGAGTTAAAATGAATGTATATATCACACCTTTTCAAGATTATAGCCAGGTTATGCAATATCTTGGACTTGGACTTCTTTATCTCAACCCTCCCCTTTATACAGGAGTCATGTAATGTTCGTCTACCTGGCGATATACATTTGAAATTTTTTTAATAGATTAAGATTCAAAGCCTCATTGTGTGAATCTCTTGTGCTATTGTGTCTAATATCCTTTCGGCCTTAGTGATAATTTTTTCTGAAGATAAAAAAATGGTGAATATAAACTTTATAATAAGTAAAATAGTCACGGATTTCAGTCTACTTGCATGTATCAAACTTACATAAAAGATATAAGAACATAATATATGCAAATTGAATAGATGTGGGTACCTTAGAAAAAACCAATTCTAATATCATCAAATCGAAACCTAGATCCAATTTTCTACTCATTTAAACCCAAATCTTTTGGTACCCAAAATCAAATCTGAACCTGACTCTAGAACCTATTACTTTATCTAAAAAATGGGATCAAATAGACATAAATGTCAACAAAAAAAAAATCCCAATATCATTAAATGACTGCATTACATGATTGAGAGGCCAAGGGGAACCTGGACTCAGTAGGAATAATTTTTTCTATTCTTTTTTTATATATGAAGACAAAATGAAAATAATATTACACCTCCTATAGAGATACCACATTTCTCTTCCTACAATGTGCAATTACTGAGACCTCAGCATTTGTGGGGTTTAAGCCTTTCTTTTTGGTATTATTCTCACATTTGAACAACATTCAATTAACCTTCATTTACACACATTCAGTTCTCTCAATTGGAAGGTTACACTGACAAAATCTATATCGTGTCTTATCCAATCCAATGTTACCTTGGACACCCCCACATATTACCTCAAAGATGAAGATGATGTGGCCATAGCCATGGGTAGGGTGGCTTTTTTTGAGTTCTCTTTTTTGTATGTTCTCCTCTCTCTCTCTCTTCCATCACTATAAAAACATACTCTTCTCATGGTCTCTACCATAAGATTTAGCAAAGAATTTTTCTGGTCAAAGATGGAGTGTAAGAAGGCAATCATATGCTCTTTCTTGCTAGTGTTACTCATTATGGCCTCTGGTCTGTCTCTCTCTCTCTCTCTCTCACTCCGTCACAAACACAAACACAAGCACAAATTGATGCACATAACATTGATCGACTCAAACTTAACATTGTACGGCTGTAATGATCGTACCAATATATATATATATCCATCCATTTGACACCAACTCTTAGTTTAATTTGCAGCATATATTCATGTATATAGGCATATATATAGGCCAAGAACTTTGTTGAAGAAAACCAATGCATGACAAAGATCAACAACAAGATGCAATATCGAAATTACGACTCCGCTTGAATCGATCCCAAAGTGAATCGAGGATGCACATGAACTGACTTCCATCCTCCTTGTGTTTGTGGCTTTGGCAGAAGAGGTGGCGCAAGTTGATGCTAAGACGTGCGTCCGTTTCAGCAGGTCATTTCGTGGATTCTGCGTGAAGAACCGCAAGTGCAATGAAGCGTGCTTGAGTGAAGGATGGCAGCTGGGGAAGTGCGTCCCCCTCCTCGTGTGCTTGTGCTTCAAAATTTGCTAAGGAGGCATCGCTTGTGATGCTAATGCCAATGCCAATGCCGATGATATATATATGTACTTCGTCTTCAACTTTAAATAAGTTTGGATTAGGGATTAGTTCTTCGCAGCAGCCAAAGATCTATGGAAGTTGTCTTTTTATTAATGGTATCTATTGGTGGATCTTTTTGTGCATTTTTTGATGTGAATTTTGTGTCTTTTAGTTCTTTACCCACACATCATTTTTCTCTTATCAAAACGCTTATGACTCCATAAATCTTGAACCATTAATTCAAAACGCTTAAGATGAAGATAATTATAGTATATGTATTGGATTTTTCATCTTTCCTTATCATTTATCAACATTGTTTTTGATCTCTTAAAAGACATAGATTAGTCATCTATCTTCAAATTCGATAATTTTGATATTAATAAATCAATAGTTTATCATCATTAATACGAGAGCACGAAAGCTCGAAGAATTATCTGCTTTGATTGATTTCGCATGGTTTTGCTCTTTCGTGTGAACTCCCTCTGAGGGTAAGGATGATGCTAAAGGCTTATAAACTTTTCGTTCCCCAACTTCTCAATTAATATAGAACTAAATGTTCTTATCATAATCTTGTAAACAGTTTTTTAGCCCCTAAGAAATGATATCTTTACATGGTAAAATGTTGAGATAATTCTTAAATTTCTCATCGTTCTAAGAAAATCACTAATCCTATATCATGATCAAACCCAACTAGATGAGACGATTGATTCATCAATTTATTAAGCTCAAATCATTAATTAAAAATACTTAAATTTAAACTACTAATAAAATTATTAACTTTTCTCACCTTCGATATGAGATATATGGGGAGTGTTATAATATTTCTTGACATTTTCATCAAATACCGATAACACCTAGAATCAAACCTCAAATACAAGTAATCTCTATCGATACTAAGTTGACTTTATTGATCCTAAATCATTAATCCAAAATTAAGTGTATATACCTAACTTTTCACCACCAACTACAGAATTAACAAATTCAGTCAAATATCATTATATTCATGATGTTCAAATATTTGGCTTTGTAATTGGGGAAGATATCACAATGAATGGATCCAATCGATGATAAAAGAACAAAACTAAAAATCAAATCGGAAGAACTTCATGATCTACTAAATTTATGGTCACATTAATCGATTTGATAAATGTATCAAATGCCACCATGACTATCTCTCTCTCTCTCTCTCTCTCTCACTCTCACACACACACACACTCACACTCACACTCACACTCACACACACACATCAATCCCACTCAATTTTGTACCTTTCATGGACCACTCGACAGTGCCTTCCCTTCTCTTAGAGAGAGAGATTGTGATCTCACATCGATATATGACACTTAAAACAACATGCTTTTTATCCCAAATAGGATGAAGCACACTACAAACAACTAAAATTTAATGTCTTCATCGCAAACCACAGTAGCCGAACGACTAATGATTCATGTGATCAAAGTAATTGGGTAATCCATCATAATGCTGCTCACAACCAAGTAGAGAATGAATTCTACTTGTTCTCCTGAAAGCGAAAGAAAGTTGAAGACTCTGTTGGGTTTTTGACATATCATATATGGATAAAATAACTATTTTATAGAATCAAAGCTGAATTTTGGTTCAAAAACATACTTTATAGAATCAAAATATGATTTCAGAATGTTTCATAAAACTTATTAAATCCACTATAATATGCATGAAATCCTACAACAACTAATAAACATATTAACATGGAAGCGTACGTGATGAATCCATTAAAGTATTTTCTGAATTAATTGGTGATTTAATCTTTCAATTGCAGAGTATCCTTAAGAACTTTAGATTTCTCCTTGACGGGTGAAGAGAAACTTCATTCGATACTACAACTGGGGACCATAACCTTATTTATAATCATAACTGATGAATTTATAATTATGATTATATTCATAATTGATGAATATGTAATTATGACTCTTTCATATTCTTAACTTATCTCGTTATTAAGTTAGAAATATGACTGATGGTATCCACATAATTAATTTTTATAATAATAATTATGTCCTTAGCCAAATAACTTTACTTTAATTGGATCACAATAATTTTGGCTAATCAAAATAATGGTTTAACATATTTAATTATACATATGTGACCCTTAAAATTCTAACAGACTCTTCTGTCCAAATAAAAACCAAATGTGAGAAAATTTTATTTTATTTTTTGCATGAAAAGAGAAACAAAATTTAACCATGGATGGAGGATGGATGCATGTTAAACTTTCCCACGAATTGAATTATTGAGTCTAGATCGTTGGTCCAAAATATTCAATCTCAAACTAACGATAATAAACCTATCTCATACTTACGAACAACTATTCGACGTACGACTAAATCCTCACTTAAGCGATTAACGTGACTCAGAATCAAATTCTAACATTATAAGTTCATGTTCTACTCGACAAAACATTTATCTGAATTCTAAAAAAAAAAATCAAATGTTAAACTCGAGTCTATCTATCATCATATTTAATATTAAATCAACTTTGATATCATTTATCAGAACCCATAATCGACTCATTTATGTAAATCTTCAACTTTCGATATTACAATACATGTCAGAGAGACGATAGATTAAGAACGATGGTGTCACATATAATAATGTAGTTGGATCTATCAGCTTCCGATAGATAAATCATTACAATTCGTAAGAGATGGTTCTCGAGGAGGATTGTGGTACTTTTAAAGAAGGGGGGAGAGAGAGAGAGAGAGAGAGAGAGAGAGAGAGAGCATTTAAATGATACGAGGAGAGTGGTCCTAAGATCATCTTCACCAACACATTAGGTTGATCCATCAATTCCTCGGTCCCTCGCCGACTGATCACAAAAGCATCAGCCTTCATCTTCATGTTACGTTGTCTGCTCTCGTACTAGCAACTATTCATTTGGACTCCATCCAACGATCTTATTCGTATACGTCGTATGATCAGCCAATTCATCCTCTTCAATTCTATACATGTGTCTTTGTCGGAGAAATTGTTAAGAACAATATTATTATCCTTCCATCATCCATCGAGAACATAATTAAGCGCTAAATCGTATGCATTTTATTATTATTATTATTATTTCTTCTATATGGATTAATTAATATTATTTATTTATTTATTTTCAAAAGAGAAAGATGGTATATTATTGACTAATATAAGCATCAAAAGCTAGGAGGAATAATTCCCAACTAAGGTTTCGAAACTAAAATTATCGATTTAGTTTCGATTCCGATTCGACTCACTAATTTTATTTTATTTTATTTTTAAATATTCATCTAGAATCAAGTCAAATTCAAGAGGCTTAAATCTAATGTATTAACCACTATGATATAAAATCTATTTAAGATTTCTATTTTTATTTTTTTTTCATATTTAGACGATTTGAAATGATCAATTTTAATTTTAATTTTTAGGACTCGAAACCGAATCATATGAATCCAATTATGGTTTCATTTGGAATCGTCGAATCGTTGACCTGATTCTACTTGACCTGATTACCCTTCACCATGCATATAATAATAATAATAATAATAATAATAATAATAATAATAATAATAATAATAATAATAATAATAATTTACATTAAAAAAATTCGAGGACTGGATTGGCTTTGCAGCTTGTAATCGGAGCATCATGCGACAGGATACTTCTTCTTCCCAAGTAACATATGGAATGACATCTCTCTCATTTGTAGTAATTAGAGCACTTAAAATTCTCTAACTCTACATTATACGAGGAGAAATCTCAATCTACTTACTAATAAAGTTGAAAGCAAAGCTTAAGGTTCACAATCGAACACATCACTTGGGTTTCCCTCTCTACACGGCACTACATGGGTTCATGAAACGAAGGTACATCACTCCAGGACATGTTGGCCAACTCCATGGACCCACGGAGTTGGATGCACTCGATGAACTCTTCAGTACGGATTTTCTAATGCTATCTTTCTAATTTTATATTTATGTTTAGGGGAAATGAGATTTACGAGTGTCGATCGAATCGAAGAAAAGATAAACGATGAAGATGAGATTTTTATCGATAGTTACGATACCAATATCGTCGGTCGGTCGATGACTTCAAAAATTTATATTTATTTTTTATGATAATATGTATGGATCAGATATTTTATGATCGATTCTTATTTGATGAGTGAGATTAAGTGTTTACAGAATGTAAGGAAATATTTTTATATAAAAAAGGAAATTATGAGATGAGATTTTAAGCATTAGTGATAACAAAATCATCAAATTATGCTATCTATAATCGAAGGAAAATAAATGGAGAGCACATTACTGGAAATAGATTGCAGCTAAAAAGCTTTTTGGTTCTTAACACCGTGAATGAATGAATGAATGAATGACACGAGTCGGTAACGAAAAGATGATCTCGTCGGCCTGCATGAGACGTAGCCGTCGTCCCCGCAGAGTAATACGCATCGCCCTCGGCCGCTTCTCATCTCATGGGGGGTACGTCGTCGAGGCCCACACGGTTCCTGTGTGCCCGACGCCAACCCGTCACGCCGGATAAGCTGCCAAACTCCATTCACTGACCAGGGACAAGGAAGTGGGACAAATCCTCAAGAGCGGGTAGCTCAGCTTCAACAGCGGACTGTGTGTGTGTGTGTGAGAGAGAGAGAGAGAGAGAGAGAGAGAGAGAGAGAGAGAGAGAAGCGGCGTGGAGTCGGTCCTCGTACGCCATCGACGCCCTCCGCACATGATCGGATCGCGTGCGGTGCAGCTGTCGCGGTCCTGCTGTCGTGGGTGGCTTAGCGGAGGAGGAGAGCGGCGGAGACGGGGTAAAGAGACGTTTCGAGGGGACGACGGGCCCCGCGACGCGTGCGCTCGGCGGTGGAGTTAACGATTCATCACGGTCGCGTCGGACTCGATGGTCCCCGGCGGTGCCACTCACCGCCCCCCCTCCCCTCCCATTATTTCCACCCTTTTCCTCAGCCCCCACCCATACCTTCTCCTTCTCATCCTAATACTAATAATAATAATAATAATTAATATGACTAATAATTTGCATCATTATTAGTCAGCCAAACTCATCCTAAACTAGAGAGAAAATTAATTTTTTATTATATTTTACTATTCTAAATAGAAAAAACTCATCAACCCTATCAAATATACTTTCGATGCTAATCTTATATATGATACTTGTGATCAGAAAAACTTAACCTGAGAGAGACATCTCGGATACGATGATCTAATAATAATATTAATAATTATTTTTATTGATCCCGTAAAATAAATTAATAATAATAATAATCATCATCATCATCATCATCAATTTTTTTTTTAACCTTGAGATGGCAAACAAGCATCAAAAGTTTAGCTTAAAAAGGGTAGGAAGAAGAGTGGTCCAATTTGACTTCATTAGGCATCATATATTCTAAGCTTCCATTGCTAACTTGTTGGATGTGACAAATGTGTGACAGTGAAATTACGAGATCACCAACAGATTGGAGAGCATCTAAAAAGAGAAGGTTCAAATTAAAGAAAATAAAACAAAAAAAGGCTATTAAAATGAACATGAACGAATTCATGTTCCACTCGAAGACATAAATGAGTAACCTTATCCTTATATCGAGGTTCCTTCTTCTTGTATTGTAATTGGTGTCTAACCATTATGCATATCCAATTTGATGTATTAACTTATATATATCTTATATTTTCAACATAATTTTATCATAAAGCACATCTCATAGATGTATGAGTAGCCTCCAAATCATCAGCTTCAATTCTAGAATTATAATGTTTTTGATACTACTAAATTTGGAATCAAAATGGGATGATTCTATGTGATTTCCATTCGAATTATATATTTTAATTGATTCAAAAATTAAATTATTATACCGAGATTCAAACCCATTCATTTGATTTGTTAACCACTATATCATGAAATTTATTTATATATTAAAATTTTTTAATCGATTTAAAATCGAATGGTCGCATCGATTTATTGATTGTATGGCCTCAATTTCATTTCGATTTAGAATAGTCGATCAATTGATCAAAATTGATTTTAATTTTAAACTAGTTCATTTTCGATATGAACCGAATTAAGATAATATATATATATATATATATATATATATATATTTTGGATGCCACAATTATATAGTTCTAATTAAAAATATTACTAATAATAATAAAAAGACATATATGTACAATTGAGGTAAGACAACAAAAAAGAAAGAAAAAGAAGTTGGGTACATTGCACAACCCATTTGAAGAAAAGTTGTACCTTTTAGTCTTATCTTCATTATAAAATATCAAATAAGTTTAATTAGTCTTATCTCAATATAAAATATCAAATCATAATAATATAATGAGTCACATTTGACACTTGACTCTAAAGTAAATAGCCAACATAAAAATATTTGAGTTTACAATATTATCTATCATCAATATAACTCATCAAATTTGATACTTAGCCATTGAGGAAGAATCAAAAGTCCTCAAGTGACAAGCCCATTAACAAAGATAATTCCCAACTTATATAGACTTATATTCTCTTCATTAAAGTGACAATCCCTCTCCAAGGAAAGATGCTTTTGTGTTGCCTCTTGCAAATGGGCCAACCCCTCTCGCTATCTTTATCACTTATTCTTCACCTCTCCATCACTCTTCTCTCTCTCTCTCCCTTGATTTCCTTTCTCACGTCTTCCTAACTCTCACCCTATTCACATTCACTCCATCCACCGGTTTCCATGGACCAAAAAAGACCCAAGCAAGAAATATATTTTTCCTTCATTGTATTGCAAATTGTTGTGCTAAAGGTGGAAATTTAATCCTTGACAAAAGGTAGATTAATCAATTATATTATCAATAGGTTAGATGGTGTGGTGTAAAATATGGTAAATAATTTGGCAAAGATATGGATTTTCCTCTTTTTAGTTTCTATTTTATATAATAATTCCTTTTTCTTTATTTATATTATACTTTATCACATATTACCTATTTAATTATAATTAAAATATCAAAAATCATTTGTTTTTTATTTAGAAGATAAAGTAAATCTTTTTTCTTCGTTTAATTTTTTTCTTCTATTTTTATGAAAAAATGAGAGGATAGTTTTATTGATATATTACCATATACTAAAATCTAATTTTTATAAAAATAAGTGATGAAGATAGGATTAATTTTTTCTTCAAAAAGTAGGTGATTATGAGTTAAAAAACATTTTTAAATTATTATTATTATTGAATATTTATGTTTTATGAACGTAAAATATTAGATTTATATAAATAAATATATATTAAATAGGACCCACCAATAATTATTCTAAAATGTGAAAATTGAGTATGTAAATATCCCACAAAATAAAGGTTGTGTTTTTGTGGTCCTCACAACTCTCCGACCACCTTTTCTCCTCTCCTTTTTGCCTTTTTCTTCCTCTCCATCTCTTCTTCCCCTCTCAACAATCCCACTAATTCTCCCTCCTCCTCCTCCCGCTCCTCCCACTACCTCTTGCTCTCATGGAGCACCGGAAGCCGTCGACCGATCCCTCAAGGAAGAGCACGAGGGAGAAGACGAGGAAGGACACGGCGGTCGCCACGGGCAACGACGAGGACGAGGAGGAGCAGGAGGAGGCCGCGGCGGAGGCGGACAAGAAGCGAAGGCCGCCCTCCTCCTCCTCAGCTGCTCGCAGAGGAGTGAGCGGCGGCGGCGGCGGAGGAGGAGGAGCGCCGCAACCCTGCTGTCAGGCTGAGAATTGCACCGCTGACCTCACCGAGGCGAAGCGCTACCACCGCCGGCACAAGGTCTGCGAGGCCCACTCCAAGGCCGTCGTCGTCATGGTCGCCGGCCTCCGCCAGAGGTTCTGCCAGCAATGCAGCAGGTAAAAGAATACACGACATCAGACGCGCAGTACTCGTAGTCGACGATCCGAAGGGTGGAAGGAGACTCACTTCAGACGAGCAACGAGTGGAATCCGCTTGTGCTTGTTCGGAGAGTCTTCGCGGAAGGCTTTGTTCTGCCTCTCAGTTTCTTGCTCGTCGTCCGCTGACATGCTCCGTGCAGGTTCCACGAGCTAGCCGAGTTCGACGACTCCAAGCGGAGCTGCCGCCGCCGGCTGGCCGGCCACAACGAGCGGCGCCGGAAGAGCTCCTCCGACGCGCAGGCCGGCGAAGGCTCGAACCGGTGCCGGCAGGCAGATCAAGACGGGAGGATGCAGATAAGCCTCCCCGGGAAGCCCACGTACAAGCACTTCCAGATCAGATGAGATGCTTGCCATCCCCCATCGAAACATGCTCTCTCTCTTCTGTCACGCCATGCCTTCCTTGTGCACCGAGTAATGTCAACTTTCTCTACCATGTATTATTATGTCAAAGACGCGTGTATTCAAGCCGTGCGTTGTTGTGTTATGGTTTGAGGGGTAAATGTAAATGGCTCTGCTTCCATACTCTTTCTTAGCACTTGGTTCTTGGAGCTCTGTCAAGGGTATTTATTACTTGCTTATTTGGACTGCAATCTTAAGCTTCTTCCATGTGACCATTGTGCAGTTTATTTGCAGATACTGGAATTATATTTCAATTTAATCAGTCAAAAATCAAATTTGTATTTTATTCTTCTGCCTTGATATAGTGTTTGTCTGCCATTGAAAATAGATATGATTTGCTACTGTTTTATCAGAGAATTCAGGATAAGAAGTTACTCTTTTCTTTGATTATTTATTATTATTGTTTGGATGAGTACACTATTTAATTATTTTCTTTTTTATTATTATTGTTTGGATGAGTACAATTCTTCTCCCTCAACAAATAAATTCTTTCTTTTTCTTTTCTTTTTTTAATTTATTTATTTCTCTCTCTCTCTCTCTCTCTCTCTTTTTTAAATAAATAAAAAATATAAAAAAAAATATTTAACTATTTACCAATGGCTTTTATATTAATTCAAACAGAAAAATAATTTTATAAATTACACATTAAAGTTAATAAATGGACAAATGATGTTAAATGGTCTTAAATTTTCTGACACAATTTTTTTGCAAGTGGAGCAAAAGGCAAACAGCTAGCATTTAATAGCTTTAAATGAAGTAAATTAAAGTTATTTTCTTCTTTAATACTATGCCCAGAGTAACTCTTCCCCTGGGATCACATAGAACACATGCAGCCCTAGAAATGCAAGAAGCCTAACGACCACTGAACTGTCGTGATCGATGGTGCATCAGGACAGACCCATTTAATTTCTTTTTTCTATAAAAAAATAATAAAGATAAGATTCAAACTCAAAACCACCTTACGATGATCTATCCTGATAAGTGTTTTAGAACCTAAAAAAACAGCAATTAGGAAAGCTGCAAAAAGATAAAAAGTCAAATTTCAATGGTCAAAGCAGGCATTCAAGTCAACTTTGCTCGGGGAAATTAGACGAGCACATTACATCAACATTACTAAGACTTAATGGTCTTTCACAAAAAAGAAGTTTCTTTTGGTACAAGACCTCATTAAAAAGCTGCTAAGAGAAAAATGATTCCAGTTCAGATAACATGCACAAGTTCTTAATGTTTTTTCACCAAGACTAAATAGCCTTCACGGAAAAGAATTTTCCTTTGGTACAAGACCTCATTAAGAAACTGCTAAGAGAAATGATTCTAGGGCTACAACATAAGTTGGTACAACAGGCATGACTTCCTAATGGTTTTTTGGGCACAGAAAAGTTAATCCTTCGCTTGGGTCGTGGGAGTCATCCGACGCCAGATTCCAGCTAATATACTGCCGTAGACTGACTGGCAGATGCTAGAAACGGCACAAGGAACTGCAGTCAAGGGATTGGCAAAATGCTGACCAGCAAGCACTACTCCAAGCACTGAATTCTACATGTTGAAAAAGGGATGTCAAACTTGTTGCTGTGAAAAGGATGCTGAGGCTAATCATAAGCGTTAACCAGTTACCTGCATCCCAACCTCGATGGAGATGGTGCGGGAAGAAGAAACATCGATTCCCAGCATCCTTGATAATACATAACCGAAGAAAAAGCCCGAACCATGAAGACAACAAACGGATATCACCACTTGCAATCCAGATGAAAGGATAGCAGAGGCATTTTGGGCGATTGCACTACCACAAAGCAGTGCAACACTTCCAACAGCAACTAATGGCATCAAGGGGGAAACAAACTCGACCAGACTGTTGCAATACTGGTTCAGCAGAGCACCCAGTAGTACAGGGGCAAGAACAACCTGTAACGACAGGGTGTAAAGTGATTCAAACGGTCGGAACGTGTCAAGCAAGTTAAAGAAATGACTGCAGATGTACCTGGACAGTAGACATGAAGAGCCCAACTGGATCAACTGCAACAAATTGTCCAGCAAGTTTGGACGTAAGAAAAGGTGTCATTATCTGCAATCAACAAGCCTTAGGAGGTCAACTACGAGATGGAAGCCATTAAGCATTTAAAAACAAAGGTGAAATGGAGAAGGTTTCATTACCATGGCAGTAAAGGTGCTTGCCGCCGTCATCAACACTGAGAGGGCAACGTTTCCCCTGGAGCACAACAAAATTATTTAAGCAACTTTCTTTACACTAATGAAGATGCGCGATGAGGTTCCATTCCCTAGTTATCTACCTTGCAAGATAAGTAACGATGTTACTTGCTGTGCCTGCAGAAACAGTGGTCCATACTTAGCTTTAACAATTGAACAGAAACAGATTACAGATAAGGAAGTGGAGAACGTGTAGGCACACCTCCAGGGCAGCAAGCAACCAATATCAAACCAGCAGCATAATGAGAAGGCAAATCTAACAGCTTGCTGACAAAAAACCCTGACAAAGGCATCACCTACAGCAAATCACACAAGATGACTAGGTTTGTTTCTGATAACTTCTAAATAAACGAAAGCAAAGTATTAAGTTTGGGCATAGGAGAACAGAACTGAATCATGGACTTCTGTGTTATAAAAAACCTGAAAGATAGAAGAATCTATCAACATAAGACTTGACAATCATAATTTACATGTATCGAAAGCCATATTCCATTATAGAGAGTATTCAAGAGGGTGTTATCATGCATATAAATGACCATCCAGAAGTGCTTCATCCAGGACAAAAAAAAAGCACTAGCAAAAGAATGTTGACCACATGCATTATAGAATAATCTTAATAGTATTTGTGAAACAAGTACAACTAGAAAAAATTGGAACAAACAAGGGACACAGGATCATGTGACTTGCATGACAGAGATGGTTATGTATTGTGGTACATTATACATGAATTATGACTGTGCGGAACCTGTCTATATGTAGTCTCAGTATCTTATGGTTGAATCTAGCATTGATCAGAAGAAAATTTTACATACTATGTGAAAAACAAGGATGTCAGCTAGATATCATCATCAACTATTTCAGTAGAATGTCATTTGACATTCAAAACATAATTCTGTAATTGGAATTATCCAGCCTTTGTGTATAAATTCAACTTACAAGTATCTGAATTTAGGCTTAAATACCACAGAGTAAATATTTGAGAAAATCATACAAATGTTTCTTTATTGATAGCAAAGATCCACCAAATATAGCATGTAATATAAACGAAAAAAGACATTTTTCACAACCCAGCCAGATCTGGACAGTCTTCTATTTGTAACTTTTCTATATAAGTTGACAACAGAGAACAAAGGTTTAGGTTACAAATGGTCGGGCCTGACTAAATCTTCAATTACTTATCAGAGGAATACAACACATTTAATGTTGGACAGACTACATTTCACTCTTCAAGTTACTTGTTTACTTCACAAAGCAGGACTTTTGTGTTACTGTCCTTAGATAGATCATAACTCCACAGAAACAAGGCAAGAGCCGGAGGCTAATGCTTTGACCAGGCTTTTTGACAGCTACTAATCTAGAATCTCTCTGCATATGCTATGCACCTCTATGGTCAAATCGCCCATAACTAATACTTGGAATTTGGAAACAAGTTTTCTAAAGATTGTCGAATTTGAAAAATAACTTATTACTCTATGTTGCTGCTCCATATATTATGTAGAAAGGAGCCTCACTAATTAGGAAGCTGTTGTTCGCTGCCATAATAATTTATGTTCAGATTTAATAACAGAGAATAGCAAAGTTGTAGATGAAAAATAAAGAACTGATTTAGAAGGTCTGTTCAGTGGTATAGCTATTTTCATCCTCATGTTAGTTATTTGGTCCAATGAATTCCATGCTTACAACTAAAAGTAAGGTAACAAGATCGATTGTTACATCCTTTGTGAAACAAGGAAATATCTGAAAAGCCTAACAGAAATATATCCACACGAGACCTAATATAGGTTTATTAATTATCTCAAAGTTCATCCAACAAACAAAATTGTAATGTGTAATTAATGCATAAATTAAGTGCAATTGCATCGAAGGGGAGTCTGTTTGTGGCAGGCAACAAATCCAAACTGCACTTAGCTAGAAAGTGGTAGCTTCTGGGGGCAAAACTAGCAGAAAAATATTGTCAAAGACAAATTAACCTACAGCAGTAGAAAGGAGGAGCTGCAGAAATTAGAAGAAAGGAACTGATCTGAATTCGATCGTACTACCAAAGACCAACAAAGTGAAATAAACTAGCTAAGGATAGCTAAGAAGAAAGGGGTAGCAATGGAGACCGTGTATTGGAGGACGAAACCCGCAGCCAACTCCTTGGGCATCAGTAGCGCACCTCTCAGATCTTGGAGCGTCAGCGTCATGCCCATGCCTGCACGAACCCAACCAACAAAAAAAATTAATCCACCATCTCCCTCGAACTACAAAACGATGAACAGAGAGAGACCGAGCATGGTGAGGGTGAGGCCGAGGATCTGCCAGTTCTTGTGCGCCCAGAGGAACGATGACGGCTTCCAGAGGGCAAGGGCGCACGCAGACCCCACCCACAAAGGGAAAGCCAACGACAGCACTTCTCCAGCTCGTACGATGACCTCTCGCAGGCTACGCTCGCTTCCTCCATCGGCGCCGCTGTCCGCGAGAGGATTGCTCGCGGCACGGGCGGGAGCCAACAGCCGCTTCGCCGCCGCCGCCATCGTTGACCTTCTCCTGCATCTCTCTAAGCCGCGTTCGTCGACATCGTCGGGTCTCCACGGGCCACTGCCGCATGGGCGTGTGAAGAGGGCGATGCGGCGGCGGGAGAGCAGGACGGTTGGATTGGTATAGAAGGGCCGGACCGTTCGGCGTTGGGGAGGAGCGAGGGCGGCAGACGGCGAACACGGCGGCGAGCGGACGATCGTCATTGTCGTCTCTCCTCCCGCCGTAGGATGCAGTCTTCCGGGCAGTCTTGGTATCGAGGAGGAGGAGGTTGGGGACTGAAACGGCCCGGGCAAGAGTTTTGGGCTATTCATGGGTTGGGTCGTGGGATGGAACTAACGGACGGTGGTGATCAAGTTTGGGCCGAGACTTGGGCTTCATGGAACATAACTCATCCATGTGAATGACCAACAACTCATACTATTAAGTTCGAGCTTACAGCTCATTTGAACCGTAGATTCTCTAACAAGCGTATGCACAAACGTTTCCGCACTTAATTCCCAATATATAGTTTGCAACTCTCGGCGAAGTCGTCTTGGTTTACTTTTCCACGCTGCTTCTCTCTTTTGACCCCCGCAACCACGAGCCCCGCATGGTGCCCATCCTTTTCTCCACAGGTAGATTGCCATCTCGTGTGGTTTCAGCTATAACGCTTTGACGATGATGACTTGTGCTCTTCTGGAACCCGGTTTGACGCCACTTCGTCTTCGATCGGTCTGTTTTGGGGTGTAATCTAGGAGGTATCATCTGTGTTTTTTGATCTTGCCTACCTTGGGGATTAAGTTATTTTGGCTAGTCTGGTGCGGCGGCGGCGATGGTGAGGAGGGGAGGAGGAAAGGGGCTTCTCTGGGGTACTGCGGTGTTCTTGCTGCTTCTTGGGTTTGTGAGACCCTTCGTGGCTCTGAGGCCTCTCAAGGAGAGGGTTTCGTCTGCCGCCGATTCTTGGGGTGAAGAGGTTTGTGTTTTTGCCCTCTCCTGACTTTTTATTTCTTTAACTTGGAATTATAGTTGGATTGTATCTGTGGGAGAACCCTAGGTGATGATCTTTCGGATCACAGGACACTTGTAGCTACGTGGCAATGTTGTCAATCTTTAAGGACCGCTGGTTCTACCTAATTATCTTAAGTTGTTTCTTGGGACTTGGTTGAAAAACTGGTTCTTGGTTTAGGTTTTTTCGAGATGTAGAACTTTTTTTGAATATCCAACCCTAGATGGATTACTCAATGATGTTGGTCCTTAGAGGAATGGGATAACTGTGCCAGAAACCTGTTCTATTTCTTTTATTGGGTTGTACCAGAGGAGTGAGATTACTTCTATGTCCATGCTGATTTTTCCTTTTTCAAATTTATGCATTATTTCTGGAGTTATACTTCATAATTGCGTTTGGGTGCTACAACTTGGTGTCGTTGTTACCTTTCTTAATACAATTATCAGTTGTTTGGTGTTTTATTTTTTCTTTTTTTGACATTAATGGTTTCTCCATACAGCAGCTTTTCCTTAGGAGAGATGAAAATGATTTGATTTCTTATTCTGCCTGGAATATTACTGGGACGTATAGAGGTTTGTTCCTACCATTTTTTTTCCCAGTTAAATTAGTAATTCGTAAAATCAAGAAGGAAATTATTTGTTATTTCAAGTTTTTTCCTTCTCAGTTTAGTTGACTTCTTGGGATTATTTCAAGTTAGCATACATTTTCTTATGTTCCTTTTTGTTTTTGTTTCTTGTAAATTTATCTGTTTAGTCGACTTCTTGGGATTATTTTAATAGCAAAAATATGTTATTATCTAGATATTTGATCTCTCCATTTCATTCTTTTATTTCATTCTTTTATTTGATCTCTCCATTTCATTTTAATGGGGATCAGGATTTAATCGGCATCTTAACGTAACCTCGAGTGACTCAACCAATTATGTTAAGCCCGAAAAGGTACTCTTGCCAATCACTACTTCTTGTGATTCATGTCCTGTTTGGCCTCTGAACCACCATGGCCTCAAGTGACTCGACTAACCATGGTATTCGGTAAAGTCATCACCATCATTACAAGATGAGTCTAATTTAACAATATGCCCTCGAGTAACTCGACCAAGTATCATATCCTTATGTCACTGGTGACATCTCTATGTCGTAGGCAAGATAACGAATCATCCTGTTAAATACCAGAACTACTGTTTTAACTCGATGTCACAATATCTTTAGGACACTATAATTATTCCTGTGAGAAGGTTTATGCATTATATACAAATGTAATTAGCTTGAAGATATAAGTTGATAAAAAAGGTACTGAGTTATACATCGAAGGTCAGCATTCCTGCTAGAAAGAATATGATTTAAATAATTTATGTGAACTTAAATTTTTTTACAAATATTTGGAAAGGGTGCTGGAAGATGGTCCTTATGCAGCAAGAGGACACCACTGGCAACATTTTCAACTTCTCCTCTTCCCATGAATAAAATATAAAAGAAAAAGAAGGATAATGAAACTAACCCCTGTTTTTATAATGTTCCTTTGAAGTTTAACAATCATCCTTGCTTTTTTGTACTAAAAGGCAAATACTTATTCATGCTTTATTATTTAGTATGATGTTTAAACAGGTTACAAAATTCTTTTCGTGAACTACATGGGAAACCCATGAATCTCAAATCTTAGTTCCATTGAAAAACTAACACATTCGTGGAGTTGGTTAAATGCCCTTAAGCTACTATATGGTTTAGTCAAGGAACTTAGTGAAATTATTAGCATAATATGTTGTGAAGTTTGACATTTATTTGTACAAGTGACTTAGATGATGTCTTCTGTATTCTTTTAATTTTCTTTTAAATCTACCATTTGGTAGATTGAACCAATAAATTACCAATATCAACCAATCTTGAGCTTTAGAATATGTTGTTGAACACATTTGTTTTAGTAATAATTGAATTCTGTCTATTTGTTCAAGGTTTGAACTTTGAGTTTAAGATCCATTGTCATACGCCTGCTATTACTCTATTTAATTGACCAAATAGGTTAATATGCTCAATGGTTTACTTCTTAGCTGACTATGCTTGATTAGTAGTGGAGTTATTATTATATAGGAAGTTTGTAATTGAGTTAATCTAGGATCGAAACCTATAAATCTTCCTACAAGTATATTGTGAGATGTTGTTGCATGTGGTAGTTGTTGATGGACAATAGAGGTCATGAGCAAGGTTGTTGATGTATGCCGATGATTGAGAGTGAGATTGTTAATAAGCTCTGGGTACTGCTGACAATGACTGGCGGGCATCATCTAGATTGTCATCTCTCAGATTTGGAAATCTAGTGGAGATGTGGTACCTCCTAATTATAAGACAGTCAATTGTATCCTTTGTTTCCTGTATATAACTTAACCTGTAGATCCTCTGGGTGGGCACAAAATTGGATGGTGGTGTCATGTATTAATTGTAGATCGAGAAGAAGAAAGTGATGGAAAAATGAACTATACCCAATATGAACTATACCCAAGAAGAAGAAAGTGTCTTATAACTGAGACACATCATCGTCAAACATGAACTATTTCCAATTAGGAGAATTGTACAATCATGTTAAAGGAAAGAACAATGAGAATAATTGGCTGGTTTCTTTGAGGAATCCTACCTCGCTTGCTTTCCAAGTCCAAGAGATACAGTCAAGATGGCACTCTTTGATCCTCGTTGGCTATCTCCAGCACTTATCAATGACTCAGTCCCTTTCCATGACATTCTATAATGGCCTCTCCTGTGACCATTGTTGTCCTTCAGTGAATCTTGCAAAGGAGAAGAAATAAAGAGGGAGAAATGAGGATAGGAGTGGGTTCAATATCATGGGATTAGGCGAGATTTTTGAAGTTCTAGAATCGAACTTGCAGTATTTTCTACATTTGAATTTGAATGTTTACACCAAAAGTTAAAAATAATCATTTCCTCCTATTATTCAAGAAGCTTAGATATATAGTCAATGTGAACGTATATACTCTGATTGTTGACCTAATTTTTCCATGTTTGTTTCATGGAAGAAGAACTTGAAGCTATATATAGTTGTGTAATTTACATGCATTCTATTTCAGATGGTATTGTTGCAATATTATGTCAGTATTTCCTAAACCCCCATCATATGCTAAAGCTTATTTCTTGAATCTTAGATGAGTAGAAAGTGCACAAAAGTGACCATTTTGTATGAAGTTAAATTGAAGATACCCTTTTAGCATGTGTTGTTTCTAATTAAACCAATGAAGCAAGAAATTCATTTACTAAATATGTTTTTCTCATGAGAAAGGTACCTGAAGTTATGTGCTGATTTTTGGTTTGTAGGAAGGTGGAGCTTTTTAGATGCTACAAATGGTTCCACTAGGTTTCTAGATTTTGGTAAGTCTAGTGGTGTATCGGTTGTGGAGTTGGTGAGTAGTCCAACAAGAATACATGGTGTACATTACATTCAGGTATGGGTGAAGATCCTTCTAATTTATTCGTCATTATATAAATGTTCAATATCAAATTTTAGAAATTTCATGAAATTATTTTGTTGTTTGATCATTGATGTATAATATTAACATTCCTACTATGCTCTGCTTTTTGGCAGTGTAGTCAAAAGCGTTAGGCGCCAAAAGACACCACGGTCCCAAAATGCCTAAGGTGCTTGCCTGGGCGCCAGCCTGAGTATAGTGAGGCCCTCCTGAATATTATAATTTAAAAATTATATATCATGATTAATAAAAATAAACAGTTGCTGTTAATTATTATAAACAGGGTTGCTCAAGCCCCACTAGAGAGCTCCCAGGTAACTTAACCTGAAGGTAGTTGTTGTTCTCACAAACTTAGACAAACAGCAAAGCAGGCAGCTTGTCTCACAAACTTAGACAAACAGCAAAGCAGGCAACTTGTCTTAGAAGCTTAGACAAAAATAATCAATTTTGATTTATCTAAAAATTGAAACATAGCCGTAAAAAACTGACAAACAGCAAAGAAGGCAGCAGTGAACGGGGAACGGGGAAGAGCGATTGAGGAAGGGGGGCCTATGAGGCCTAGGGGGTGGGCGGGAGACAGGGGATTGTGATGAACGGGGCAAAGGTTAGGAGGGAGGGGAAGATGATGTCGTCGTTGCCATCATTTGTTGATGGGAGGAACTCTGTTGCCATGCAGAAACGCAGTGTGAAAGACGGATTCCTGCGTTAGAGCACAACTCGCGCATGGAAAAGAGGGGTTTCTAGGTCAGATAACTGGTTCAATCAAACTAGATATTATTGTTTTGATCTGGCGCAGGCTTGACCTACCTAAGTTGAACCAGGCGGGCTCCCGGCCTGCCTGGCACTTGGGCCCAAGCGAGCGCCTTGGTCGTGCCTAAGTGAACTCGCCCACCCAGCCCAATAGGCAGGCGCTTGGGCCTTACGTCGCCTGGGTGCTTGATGACTTCCACTGCTCTTTGGAAATAAATATATTATGCATTCCTCAGCCACATTTACTTTTAGATTTAATCATTGAGCTTTCTTTCCTATATGATCTAGCAAATGATATGCTTTTAAATATAAACCTATCCTAATCATGACATAAACCATGTTGATAGGCTTTCATGTTTTACCTATTGGCTTTTTGAATAGAAACTGTACCGTTTCGGGTGGTACAGCAATCCCTGCTCCTGACAACTTAATTTTTATAATGTCTTGCTTAATTTTTAAGTTTAGAAAATAATGCACTAAATAGCTTAACTATTTAGGTTTTACCCATAAAAGCCTTTATAGTTAAACATTTGTCCATTCAAACAGACTTGACTGTTTCTAATTTTTATATATATTTGCAAAAGTTGTTAATTCTGGTTCAAAATGTATGGAAATTTTAGAGTAGTGCTTGTCAACATTCAATTTACAAGTTTAGGCTGGGATGACTTCTTCCAATGGAAGACGCTGAATTAGTTGAAACTGATTAGATAGTTTGAAGAAAGGGGGAAAAGAAAAGAAAAGACTGTTGAAACTCTAGTACTCTTTCATCTTTAGCAAAAACCATCACTTTTTGGCTGAAGAATCAAATCTTGTTTGCTGCACATTGGAGAAGCTGATGACCACTGTTGCCTTTTTGTATGGTCATTTCAGGATATCATTATCTTTGTAATACACATCTTTGTATTGGTAGTCTTTAATTTTATGTTGGCTCCAATAGTTTATGAAAAGGGGGACGGAACTAGTAAGCTATTGTTTAATCCCAAACTTTGCAATAGTTGTATCATTCATTGATATAATCACATTTCTGAAATTGGGAGATTATTCTCTTAGAATTTTTTATGGCTTCATTTTGTAGAAGCTTATATTTACATTATGAAATAAAGTAAAATGTTCTATTTTGAGATAACCTTAATATTCTTAGTGTAAAATGTCAGTTTTTGATTTAAATGTGCAATACATTTTATAATTCGTAGTAGTAAATGTCCATGAAACAAGAGCAAATTGTATCATTTAGTACTATTTTTGTCAATATTGATAGTTCTTCCTATTGAATTTTTTCCTTTTTGCTATCTTAATGTTCTAAATTGACATCTTATCTTCTCAAAAAATATTGATATCTTACCTCTTGACAGGGAGCAGTTACATTCCATGATGTATTTGACAATGAGCATTATCATGGAGTTGCTCAGATGAGACTAGAAGGTGTATATATTTGGCCTTTTCAAAAGCTTCGGATGGTAGCAAACAGGTAAAAGTCCCTAGCTTCTGTCTTTTATTTTTTATCTGGCCATGTTATTTGCTTTACATATTTATATTGCTATAAAATCGTTTGGTTTATTTATGATTGGTACATGCTCTATAAGATTATGGATATTGATTATTGTTGTTTTTATTTAATTTTTTGTTTCTCTTATTTACAATGTTTTAAAAAACGCTAGGCATCAAAAGGCGCCAAGGTCCGAAAATGCCCAAGGTGCTAGGTGCTCGCTTCGCTGAAGCGAGACACTATGAAATATTAAAATATAAAAAATATATAACACAATTAATAAATATGATTATACAAATAAAAATATGATAAATTGAAAAGATCTAAAGTACCAAGTCATATTATCCATCTTCTAATAACAAAAAAGTCAAAAGACTCAAAATAAATAGAGATTAATAGTTCTAAATAAATAGAGATTAGTAATGTTAAATAGGGACTGTTATATGGTAACAATAGTTAACACTTTAACAGTAATTTTAAAATCAGTTAAGGATTAACAATCTACTATTAACTTATTTAATCCACTGTTAATAGTAGTTAGATGGGAGAAAGAGTTACCGATGGTGGAAAGTGGGGAAGGAGAGGGCGACGGTGATGGAGGAACTTTCGGACAATAGTGGTAGTGGAGGAAGCTGCAGTCCTCTCTCTCGATGGTGGAAGGAGTTGAACACGGAAGCATCGACGGTGGAGGGAACTGCTACGAAAGCTAGACCTTCGGATGTGTTCGTTGGCGGCAGAGGAAGCATTGATCCTGTGCTCGGCGGCGGAGGCAACGACTGCGCATGAAGTAGGGTTGGTTTATGGGTTTAGGTCGCGTAGGGAGGGGGAGGGGCGGGGGTTGCACAGCTTTAGTAAAACTATTTAGCTTAGTTGGTTCAATTGAACCAACTAAGCTACTGTTCAACCAAACCAGACTATCAAGTTTGGTTCGGATGCTTTGCTTCAACCAGGCGCTTGCTTGAGCAAGCCTTGAGGCGCTCGGGCCTCGCCTCAGCTGAGCGCCTAGGTGAGCGCCCGAGCACCTATTTAAACCATTGCTTATTCATGTATAATTTTGTTAATTCACAAGTTTTCCATCTGTTCATTGCTGAAGAGTTGAAATCTGCATCAATTGCTACTGGAATTGCCAAATATATGTTTCTGATTTTTAATCTGAAGATGATAGTGCATCTCTTATTTTTATGGGAACTTTTATTTGCTGCAAGGTCAGTGCTGCTGGAATTGTCAAATATATGTTTCTGATTTTTAATCTGAAGATGATAGTGCATCTCTTATTTTTATGGGAACTTTTATTTGCTGCAAGGTCAGTGCTGCTGGAATTGTCAAATATATGTTTCTGATTTTTAATCTGAAGATGATAGTGCATCTCTTATTTTTATTGGAATTGTTGTTGCAATAATTTTATAATCTTCATTAAAAAGATGTTTTATATAAACCACATACCTTCTGTCAGACACTGACTTGAGTTGATTTTTTTTGTTTTGTCATTCTGTCCAGCACTTGTTTCTTGATTGCTTTGTCCTAGATAACTCATGACAGTAAAAGATGGTAATTCTGATGTCACCACTGTGCTTATCATGTGCATGCTACGGGAGAATTAGGATCTATCACTACTGAGTTGTAAATAGTATCTAAGTATCTTATATTATTCTTTAATAGTAGGCATTGTAATGAGTTAGGAGCTAATCTACTTTTGGGGTTGGCAAGCAAATATAAAATCATTGTTGAAAGTAAAGTATATTAGAATGTTTACTGAGGAAAAGACAGAAATCTGTGGTCTTATTTTATTAAGAGAGTGAAACACAAATAAAGGGTGGAGTAGAGAAAAAGAAACAATAAGGAAGAACAGAAAAGGGAAGAATGGAAGAAAAAGGGAAACAACACTTAATCTCTCTAACTAGGAAGGGGAAAAAGAAAAGGGTTTATGAAGTCCTTAATGTTGAGCTAATTAATCCTGATTTCAAGAGGAAAAAATCTTCTAATAGTGCTTATCAGCATATCGGAGACACCAAATGGACATCTGTTTCTTTCTTTCCATAAGCTCCATGTTAAAATGAATAATCCATCTCAATACTAATTACTAGATTACCTTTCTCTTCAGTAAAAGATTTCTCCAATTAATCATACCTTTGGGACTAAGTTCGGAGAACCTTTCAATTAGAGGAAACATGGCACCAGGTGTGCCTAGCAAAATTCTTCGTATTAGAAACTAGAAAGCATTCAATTGTTATGATCTGACTGCTGCAGAGATTTTTAAGAATCATCTGAAATCCACCCTTTAAAGAATTTCTCTATTGTCTTTTTTCTGAAGCAAGCCACATGAACAACTTTGCTTTAGGAATGCTTGGATGTTGTGTCAAATTAAAGTACCTGCAGATAACACATTCAAGATTGTCAAATTTTAAAAACATAGAAAGGAGAAAGATTTACTTGAAGCCCATCTTCTTGATTATGAGTTTTTCATTGCTTGGAGGTTAACAAGTCTATCTTTATTAAAAATCATTGACAAATCGAGGTGCTGAATAGTACATGGCGCCAATCTTTGCTAGCAGAATTCAATAGGTTATTAACTCCACTACCCAGAAGAAAGACAGAGACTCTTGAGGCTTTTTATGTTGTTAAACAGGTGAGGCGAAGTAGCATCTAGTGGACATTGGTAAGCAATGAATCTTTCCTGAATCTGGCATTTTCATCTCATCAGTCATGTATTCTGATGACTATCAACACTCCCCCACTTAACAAAATTTCTCTGCAGATAGGTGGTCGTTTCTTTTTTTCTTTTTTCTGTTTCATGGGGAATTCTTCATAAATACTTGAAGAAAGGTAAGCCTCATGTAAAAGGTATATCTGCTGAAATAACTATCCAATGACCTTGTTGAGCATGGCTTGATTAAAATCCTTCAAATTAATGACTCCACCATACACACAGTGTTTGACACTATACTAGCTAACCAAGCAAGCTCCATCCCCCTTCATGATACATGGTAATGGTGACATCATATTCTTCATTATTTAATTAGCCATTTTGGTCAATGAGACACCAATAGGACGTGCAATGGGAGACCAGTTAAAACTGCATTGATCAGCATTCCTTTTTGTAAAAGAAAGGGATCTGTTCTTAATTCAAGTCAAAATCTCTGGATTATATGGTAGGAAGCCAATTAGAATGTGCGAGGTGGGTAAGTCTAAGAGGGAGACTGAGATACTCTACATAGGGGATTTCAGGAGAGTATAATTGAGTATCCAGGTACACTTTTTTTCCCTTTAGCTCTATGTTGACCCATATAAATCACTTTGCTTTTTGGGAACATTAATAGAGTACATGAAGGACGTTTGATTGTCAAATGTGGATGGTGACACCAACCAAACAGCTGTTATGTGCCTTTTGGTTGTTGCCTATTTATTTTATTTATGTCCAAGGCAGCAAATACATTCCCCCTCTCTTCTTTCAGTACACACAATTGGATTCTATTGAGCAGATAAATGTTGAAAATTTTCTCCCTTGGGCTTCAGAAATATGTGAATAATTTGTAGTTTTGCTTCTAATACTGAATACAACATCTTATTTGATTTAGATTTTGTCACCATATTTGCTGCCTGATCTGTTGTGTGGTATCTTATTTTGAATTTTCTTCATCCTTTTTAAATTATAATCCTTACCAGAATGAGTTGGCAATACTATCTAAATATTGCCATACTCTGATTATGTTTTACCTTGTATTCCCATTGTTGTGTGTAAACTGGAAAAAAAGCTAACAAGTATCTGTATTATGCCGTATTGAGGGTTTTTCACTCACTCTTGTACAAAAACTAATACAGTTTAACTTCGTGTCCTGTAGTGTTGCAAATGATGAATCAATTCAAGAGGAAGATTACTTCTTCTCCAATCCATATAATCTGGTAAGCAATTAGCAACGTATATAGTTGACCTTATTCTGCTTCTTTTAGATTCTATCGAGTTCCGTTTTGTATGCTTTGAGGGACTTTATGTGGCTCAAATCTTATCTACTGTCTAACTGTGTTTTGGGTAATAGGTTTATGATCAATCACTAAATTTTAACTTACATGGAAGCACCAATCTGGTGCTATCTACATATGTTGAGCTAGATATAGTGTATGATGTTCAACTGAACGATCCGTATTCAGTTCAATGATCATGACATGTGAGATGCAATTGCATAATGCTTCTTAACGGCTTTGCTTCATTGACATTTGTGGTTCACATGTATAATGAAAATTTCCTGTTATGTACTTCAATAATTAGCATTATCAACTTGGCATATCCTCGTTGATTTGATGGTTACACTTGCTGACCATTATTCATTTCATATATTTTAGGGCTGAATGGACTGGAACCTATGAGATTGAGATTTAAAGAGAAATTTAAGTGTTGGAGTAGAATAAGAACAGAAGCTGGGTATTTCTCAAATATAACTGCCTTGAATTTCATCCTTTTTAGCAGTCATACATATGCTTTATAAGTATATCAGAATTATTATCCACATGCATGTTACTTAGGATGACAACTATAAGGGAAAAAGGAGGAGAAGAAATAGATATACAGCTACTTATCACTTAACCAATTTAGAATAATCAGGAGTTGTTTCAGTCTTCTGATGAGAGTTTTATACTTCCAGGCGATTTCCCTTTTATTTCAATAGTCAGACATCAGTTACACCCTTATATTGGCTCTTTAGTGGCAGACAATTGTTGACTGTTTGAGTAAAATACTTAAATGATAACGACCACTTGATTTTTCCAAATTGAATTCTTATGGACATGGTATGCAATTTCGAATGGTACCGCTCGGTACGGGCGGTATGTACCGGTCCGATGGTATACCGATACGCGGACCGCTTGTTACCGGACAGAACATGCTACAGTGCTATACCGTAGCAGCACTACAGTGCTACAATAGAGAGAAAGAAATATTTAAAATTAGGTGTACCGCTCGGTACGCCCTGGTGTACTGCTCGGTACGCCCTAGTGTACCATTCGGTACATGGTACCGTACCGTACCAAGTCAACCTCGAAACACCGGTATGGTACGGTATTGCATACCTTGCTTATGGATACTCAATTACCAACCTGTAGTGTACAATCTTGATGTATGATTAATTCTGTAAAACTCTAATTTCTCACCCATGCCCTTGTTTGACAGAGAACTGGTTGAAGGACCCCAAATGTGATTGTCTAAAAAGAGAATGAGCTCAGTGGACTACTGAACAATATTTGTTGGGACTTTTCTAGGATTTGTAGCATCTGATGGAAGCATTTATATTGACAAACAATCACAGCCTTAATCACATCAACATCCTAAAACTCCATTAGAATACATTATTTAACATCTGTATCAGGTGCTACAGATCGCTTGACTGAGGACTATGTTGTGGATTGCCTGGCTTCCACCACTATCATATAACATAACTGAACCATCTTAATTGGGTAGTCTTGGTTGATATTTAAAGTTTCAGCAGGCTCACGTTTTGAAACTCAAATGAAGTGATGAATTAAATAAAGTCAGTCAGCAAGCAAGCTCAAGGCTGCAAGTAACTTCTTGATCTTTTGTGAGTTTTGAAGGAAATCCGAGGCGGTACACTGATACAGATTCTGGAATTTTTATATTTATGTTACTGTAGGCACAATTTAGCTTCATAAGCCAAGACAGGATATTTTTAGAACAGAGGTTAAAAATGTAAAAACCTTTTGGATATCAAGAACCATGATGCTTTGTGAAACTAGCTCCATTAATGTCCCTTGCTAAGCTGTTGCTGATGTTCTGGAGAACTTTTGTCAAGACAAACTCGCTATATTTTTAAGTTAAATCATAGGGTTCATCTTGCTATATTTTTCAAAGGAGCTTAATATACCGGAACTGAGAAATTAGGTTTTCTTTTATATATTTCGGTTATGTGATCCCTTTCTTATCTGATACAGTGACAGTTAATAGAAGGAAATTGTGCACTTGAGCGTTAGTGTTATGAGTTATTGCTTTTACTGAACTCTGTGTTGCATGAATTTTGTTTTCATTAATCATTCTCCTTTTTCTCATCTGAGAAATGGTTTTTTGCATCATCAGTTTCTGTTTACAAAATGACACTCTACTCCTGATACACATTTGCATAAAGACTCTACAATTTGAATGAAACCCACTTTTAGCTAGAAATCTGGAAAATGGAATTGTGTCGCCATATTTGATTGTCACTTGGTCAACATAAAAATGTATACTCAAATTCTCAATTCTCCAATATAGATATAGGCATAGTTACTCTTCAGTTCATGGTGATTAGCTTAGTTTTATATTATGGCTTTCCCTGACAGCTTGGAGTCTTCTCTTCACAAGTTTTTCAAGAATCTACTCGAGATAAAATCCGAAGAAATAAATGTAAGATTACTTTTAGTTTTTCTAATCTGCTTCAATTTTTTGATTGAAAAATCTTTGTCACACTGTTATCTTATCTTATCAGCTCTCACTTATGACATGGAGAAGCACTGTCACGTAGAGATAGCTGCCCAAGTTTCACGTATCTCGTCTAACCAAAATGGTATCTTGATTCAATGATATCTTCTATTACTATTCATGATATTGTTTCAAGTTTGTTACTTCTAAGGTGTGAGGTTTTTGTGCAAATGAAAAACTATCATGCTTGAATTATTGATAGTATGGAGTCTATGGACAAATGATGTTGTTATTGGTTGCTTGTTCCTGTTCAGTTATGTTTGATATGCTGTATCGCACGAATTTTCCAGTATATCATGTTTGATGAGTGAAAATATGTATCTATTGCAGGAAACAATCGTTTTCATATCTCTGCTACCTATTTTTTAAAACAATAATGTTGGTGGTGATCCACCAGCTAGTGAATTAATTTTACTGTATCTCAAGGACAGGTCATTCTGTTCTCTTGAGAATTAAACATGCCCTTAAATTGTTAGCGCTCCAATTTCAAGAAAAAGGATACCTATTGAAGAACAATTTGAAAAGCTCTAGGATGGGTTAAGAACACAATTGTCTTCCCTAACATTTACCTCAATAAACTAACATTTCTTTATGCACTCTCGTTTTGGTCTCTATATTTTCTAATAATCAGTTAGTGACTCTTATACTTGCAAGGTTCGTCTTATCGGTCCATACCGGTGTATCGACTGGCTTGTGATATGGTATGTATTGCTCTATACCAATGTACCATGTGTCAGTATGACGTGGCATACTGATGGCATGAAAAATTGATCGAAAATAGCTCTAAATTTTAAATTTTTTTAAAAAATAGGAAAAAGTTAGATTAGGGTTTTTAAGTTGAAAATAAATATAAATTTAGTATAATTTTACCAAAAATAATCTAAATTAGGAAAAAATAGTGGCACATATCTTTTCCTAACTTTGAGGAGATACTTTGTGGTATGTTTCAGATCGTCCTTTCGTTGATATTGAATTATGTATAAAGAAATGATTTGAGTTGTTAGATTATTTGTTAAATAACTTAAACTTTAAGATTCAAATGAATCAAGTAATTGATCAATGGATATACTTAGTTCTATCACAAAAAAGAACAACGGGACTCCACGAGTGGTGGATCGGGGTTCTCGATCTTATGTATTCATATATCAATTTGATATGTTTGTTAGACCCAATTTCGAAATTGATCCCATGACATAATATACTGATACATCTTATGCTATTGGTGCATCAATATGGTGATGGTTATAGTCTGATCGTCTTGAACCACACACATCTAAGGTGGCTCCTGAGGCAAGTATGATTCTAGCGTATATTGGTGGGAGAACGTTGGAACTTCTACTTTCGCCATAGATCTGGTGCACTATATCATAAGATCGATCACTGTACTGTTGCTTGGAGAATAATGACCAACTATCACGTCGAGTTTCATGGTCTGAATCTTGGGTGGCATGCGTAAAACACTACTTATCGGTCTATGCACCACCCTTAAATTGTGTAGACAAGGCCATCGACTCTCCGACGTCGTCGCCATCATCGGGCGAGGCACTATTGTTCACATCGTTGCCATGCCTCCGGACCGAGCAGGTTGCTAAATGCGATTGCGAAATTGTCTACATACATTTGATTAGAGAGCTCTTCCTCTAACTTAGGTATTAATCCTCTCTAATTAGTCTCTCTAGCTTGATCCAATCTACAAATCGTAGCCTTGTCGAGTTCACGAGAGTGCAAATGAGAGAATGAGATAACTACGTGATTGAGAGAGTAAATGAGTTAGAGAGAGTGAAAGGGAAGAGAATGAAGGGATAAAAAGGGTTTAAAAACCCTTAGATCTGGTTCAAATGGACCGTTTGAATTCAACAAATCCCAGCCATTGATCGGTATCGGTTGAAATCCGATCGTTATCGATTGGTATAGGTCGGTAATGATCGGATTTCGACCATTCCGAAATATATAGACCCCGTATTGGACAATACAAGGTCCCTTGTTATGGACCGCTCAGTACAAGGTGGTCTGCGTGCCGATCTCCTATTGGACCGATACGTACTGCCCAGTGTAGGTCGGCACAGCGAACCATGTGTCCGTTGTAAGGTTGCTCCCTCATGACTTGGATTACTGGTTCGACTCACAGAAATAGGTTTTTTGCATATTCAGATTATGTTGGTGGCACAAGAAGGCTTCATAGTTGATGTTGGTGGCACGTAAGTGTTTGCTTGGGCAAATCAGATCCCACCTGTGGGTGGTTGATTGTCACTCAGGATGAAGGAACAACATGCCCATAAGATACCATTATCAAGGATTAGTTTGAACCCTCAATCTGTGGGAAAGGGACCTGATCACAATTCACATGCCACCAGACTAGCTGGTTGGTTTGTTTCCATGTACTGTTTGAAAAGCTTGTTTGGAGTATTAAATTTTGCGAACAAGGAGTTCTTATCTTAACAAATTTATAATAGTTAAAAACTATATTTCATTTGTCTTTCTGAAGCATATGGATATGCTTTTTTTTTTCTTTTTATGAAAGTTACCAGTACTTTACCTGTATATTATCTTGGTCTATCTTCTTGTTTTCGAATAATATGCTAAAGAGGCATACCAGCTATCACTTATAAGCAAATTTTTTTGCTATTAGATGGGAATCATGATCTTTACCATCTAGAGGGGTTAATGGAGGGTCCAGCAACAGATGGTGATGGAGAGTGCTTCTCCTCCATTTTGTTAAATGCAACTTCTGTGAATATTGAGGCCTACTACAACAAAGCAGTTAACTATACATTGATGGTTACTTTTGTATCCTATTATTAAATAATAACTCATATTCTTATCCATCTTTTATTTCATTATACTTTTCTTGGAATCCTTAGTGTATTAATACACCAGATATCATTTCTCCAAGTTCTTCTGCTGATTAGACAAATGGAGCATAGCAATACTCAATCTGTGAGTTTTTGTTTTGTTTTGTTCTATTTACATAGAAGTCTTATATCATCTCTAGATTTAGGAAGTAAATCAAAATATGCTTGTATTTCTTTTAATATTTCTTCTGAGTAGATGTTTTTTTTCCCAAAGGGTGCTGCTAAAGTTTCTATTATAATGATTGGACAACAAGCTGTTATGGATGCATATCTGTGCCTTCTGAATTTAACTGCTGGAATATTAGTAGGTATGTCTTATATGTAGTTTCTATTCTTGCCTTCAGCTTTGCATTTCTGGATGAACAAGGGAATATTCTGCTGTTGGAAAATTCTCTTGCCCTGTGCTAGGAGCAACTTTTAGGAATGCCATGTTGTGAAGTTTAAAGGCAAATTTTCTCAAGTTAGAGTTTCATGAGCTCAATTTGTCCTAATATTTGTTCTGTATCCTTGATGCAAAGCTGTATCATATAATGCAATATCATTTTCGTCATCAAATTATTTGAAATTTATGGTAAACTATGTTAATCTTCATTATTCCCCTAAAGGGTATGGCATCATTTTTGTTAGCAGACTCAATCCTATTACCTCTAAACATGAAACTTATGCAGCTCTGCCTGATTCTTACCCTCCTACGGTATTGTTTGCAATTTGTACCTGCTGATTGATCTTTGTCAATTGTATATCTTCTGTGTTTGATTCATGTATCTGGTGATTATGTTGTTACACATCCACCTTTGCTTTCCTAATTTTTCCAGATGTTGCCTTAAAATATCATCTCTACCATTTCCTTTTTTTTATGCTTCTCATTGCTCAACAGATCCTTTGCAATGTGGTTATCGTCTGGAATCATTTGCAATCAAATTTTGTTTATGGCTTTGTTGTTTTCTTGAAGTAGATAACTGCCATCTTATGATGTTACTTTGTGCATTATAAATGCTTACTCTAAAGTCTTTATGTTAGTTTCTTCTTATTTTATGTAAGACCACTTGCAAATAACTAACTCCTGTTACTGCTTGAAATGTATCAGTTATGATGGTTATAATGATGTGCTGTCTGGTAGATTTTGTCCATGCTTTAAACCTCAAGGGACTGTATTCAATGAAAGTAGTAGAAGAATCAACTTTACAGCAACCTGTGTCATTCGGAGGGGCCTGTCAGATATAAAATTTGTTCTGCAACATTAATAATAAGATTCTTTAGTATGTTTTAGAGGACATTTTTGTATTAAAGTTTATTCTTATTACAGGTATGGAGTATAAATCATAGTGAAAATTTTAGATGGTTTGCTTTGTCACATCCAAAGGCTTAAAGTCTCATTTGGGTGTCCATACCAGTTGGTGGCCTGACTGGTATGGTTTCGATACAGCCTGATATACCGACATTCAGGAGGAGAGAGGAGGAGGAGAAGGAAGCAGATAATCAGTGGAGGAGAAGGCAAAAGAGGAAAAGAGGAGAATTGGTGGAACAAGGGGTGGAAGAGGAAGAGGAGACAGTGGTGATGCGGCAGGGTGGAGGTGTTTGTGGTGACATGGTGAGAAAGAGGAAGAGGTGGCAATTGGAGGAGGGGGATGGAGAGAATGCATGAGAAAAAGAGAACGAGATAGAATGATGGGGGGATCTGGAAAAAAGGAAAAAAGATACAGCTGTCCTGTCAATACAACTAGTAAAAATTTAGAAAAAATTACGTGTACTGGTGGGAGGCTTACCACTCGGTATTGACCTGCACAAAGCTATTTACGCTCGGTAAACCTTACTGAGCAGTACAGGCCATATCAGACTGAACCGGACAAAATTTCTTTCCTCCTGTCTTAATCGACTGTTGGACTGAAACTCCAGACCATACCAACTGGTACTGGTGGTGTTTGATACCTTGGTTATAGCTATTATTCATACAAGAATCAAGTATTAGTTAGAACTGAATTGAGACACTTTAGCACTATGCTTGGTTCTATTTGGTTTAGATCTAGCATTATAATTGTATATTTCTCTGTTTTCACTATTGTTGTTGAATTTTTATCATATCCTGAAGAGATCAATTTGAGGATCAACTTGTATTCAGAGTTCAGACAGCCCCTGGTCTAATAATATTTTAGTTGGAAATTACAGCTTTGTTGATGTTGTGTTGTAGTTATACAAGGTGGTACAATTTGGTATATTGAACAACATATTGGGTACCATCCCAATCCTACAAGGTGTTGAAATCAGTAGCAGATCGAGATTTTAAACCTTGATATGAAAGATTTCTTCAAGGCTTCTTATTAAGCCTAATGTACAAAATGATACATCCAGTGAAATGGTAAACACACGAAGTTCTCAAAGGTCTAGACTACAAAAGAGATTATAAGGGTCAAGTAGATGAAAAGATGGCAACCAAACAAGGATGATTGTATTATTTTGATAATTTGCTTATTTGCTTGAGCACAATAGTTCTACTTATGTTTTCATGCCCTCTCTCTACTTGAGCTCTGTTGTATGGTATAATGCCAGGCAGCAATCTGTCGTACATCTAGCATTAGGAAATACATGACTCACGGATGAAGTTTTCGCGATCCCTCCATGAATATAT
The DNA here is from genome assembly GCA_001649415.1 of Musa itinerans. NCBI lineage: Eukaryota > Viridiplantae > Streptophyta > Magnoliopsida > Zingiberales > Musaceae > Musa > Musa itinerans. Next base: position 596,049 of record LVTN01000034.1, read on the forward strand.
GTTGCATTTCTGTCTCTTTAGGACTGATATTAACTAGTCAATACTCTCTATTTCTTGAGTTGTCACCCGATGGCGCAATCAAACATTGTTAATTATTTTGACATTTATATGTTGATAATTTCTGTTGTTACCGTTTTCATTTATTTTTTGAACAAATAAAATAAACTGAAGGATCTTTGTGAATCTATGACTACATTATCGAACCACTGAATGTCGTAGTCTTATTTGGAATTTGGGATGCTTTTTTGTTGCAGAGTCCCTATTCAATGCTTTTGCGACAGCAGCTTTCTTCAAGTTTGTTGTTTTTTCGATTTTCGAGATGAGATATCTTCTTGCTATATGGAAGGCAAGTAGACCTATGCATAATGGTGAAAACTGGGAAACTATGAGGCGTGAGCTATCTGTTCTTTATAGCCGTTTCTGTAAGTTCTCAGTATGCACTTTTTTTATCGATGGTTATTGGCAATTGAAATATACATTCAGATTTTCCTTGATTGTGCCCATGCAGATGCTTGCATAACAATGTGCCTCTATTCATTTCTTCTCTCATATTCACTATGATTGAATCATAACATTATGCTGTTTAATATTGAGACGTTTTAGGTATTTCTTTTTCCTTTTCAAAGAGTTGAAGAAAAGTAACTTGTTTGTAGTCTGCTGTGCTCTCTGGAGACTTTCCTATGTTATTGACCCAGTACCACATTGAAACCAAGTAAAACTATCATTCTTCTACTTTCGGTTCTAATAATTATCTGCGGGACTGGATTTTTTTCCTTTCGAAATGTCTCAGAAAATTGAAAATTTTGTATTCCATGGAGAAGACTTTCCTTCTCTTCTCCTAGGTAAAAGTTATCCTATTTTCCATTTTCTATGGATTTCTTCCGTTGATGTGGCGATAAGCAAACACATATGTTGAATATCACACAAGACAACCAAGATTGATGTTAATATTGTCTGGAAAAAACTGATAACCAATATACATAATTTTGTAAATTTTGAAAACCTATCTGACAAAGAATTATTAAAAGAACATATTCAGGTATGTCAGTTTTGTGCTTGCAATCTGGAATTCCATATGTACCATGATATGCAAGCGTCACATTGCCCCTCCTGAATGGCCCATGGTGACGTAAAGCATTTTACTCTTGGATCTTGTGTAAAAATAAGGGGATGAGCCTAGTGCACCAGACTCTTACAGTCTTACCAATGTGGGGTCTATGGAGGGTCAACACATGTAGCCTCACCCTTACAATTAAAGAGACTATTCTCATGACTTAAATCCTGATTACCCAAGCCATAAAAAAGCAAACCTACCATTGTACCAAGGCTCGCCCCTTATCTTGGATTCAATGTGGTACTGAATAATTTGATAAATTTATCAGGCTGATGTATGTTCATAAGAATTTGATGTATTGATTATAATGTGTTCGATGACTATCTCGTATAAGATATTCAAGTTTTTTTTTCTATTAGTGCCTTGGTTAAATTTGTGATATTACTTAAGTAAGCAGCTTTTCCCAGTTTTTTTTCTTTTGCACAAAATAATGGCAGTTATGTGGATACATAAACTTAAGAGATTAAGGGCCTTCTTTCTTCTAATATTTCAATTTTAGTCTCGGTACTAAATTTATTGATGTGGATTTATCTGATGTGTATTACTGAATTTTCTCATAGAAGTTCTACTCTTGCAGATATTTACTATGAACTTAATATTCAGGTGTATTTTATTCTCTTACTTGCCTAACCAAATTTTGCTACCTTGCAGATGGCATTCTTTTAGGAGGCATTCTCGTACTATACCAAATGCACAATTTCTTGCGTCCTATTCTCCTCATTATGTATTCATTTTGGATACCGCAAATAGTAACTAATGTTATTCGGGATACAAGAAAACCCCTGCACCCACATTATATAGTCGGGATGACTCTCACTCGCCTTGCTATACCATTGTACATATTTGGTTGCCCAAGCAACTTTTTGCGTATTGAGGTTGATAAATATTGGTGCATATATTTGGGAGTATTTATGGGTTTGCAAGCATCAGTTCTACTACTGCAGCATTATCTTGGATCCCGATGCTTCATTCCTCGACAGGTTTGAGTTCTCTATCTTTCATTATATTCACAAGAAGACAAGACAAAACAGGATTCTTTTTGTTCTTGCATGATAGTTTTTTCAAATAATTGTTAATATGAATACTCAGTAAACTTCATCACTATTGGCAAATACTTCATCTAAAGGAAAATAATTAGGTTTTGAGACAGGAACTATGTTATTAACTTTTGGATATAGTAAGCAGTTAAGTACATGAAAAAGGGTTTGAAACATCAAAATGTCGAGGATAGATGACTTGTGTCTCTTACACCTCACAGATAGATGTAAATGAAGATATTACATTAACATTTAATCTGCTTTTTTGGTTGAATTCTTCTTAGTTTCAGTTTTATATTTCCGTAAGTACAAGAAATTCTCCTATTCATCACAGTTGATGGAAAGTTGACATGATTAACTTTTATCTCTTGTGTGTTGTCGAGTGTTGGACCATGCTGCCTGTAGTTGTGTAGTTTCCGTATCGGTTTCTCAAATCTTCCTTTTTGCATAAGTACATATATTCTTGTTATTTACTTCAATCCCTAAGTTCTTGTTAACTTGTGCACATCTGTCCTTTTGGTTAATATCAGTAAATTATTTTGCAAATTTGCTAGAAACAGCATTAGTTCACTGCTAGCAGAAAATATTGGGACACTCTTCTTGTTATGACCCTTTCCAACCTTTTTGCTCAATTCTAGTTACTAAGTGGTACCATTTTTCTTCTAGCGCATCTCTCTTCCCAAAGGTCAATGTTTAAAAAAGATAATAGGCACCATCATGATGCTTGTTGTGTCATCATTTTTTTTGTTTGCCCTCTGCATATGGTCTAAAGGTTTTAAGACCTTTTCTTGATAGGAGTTTTGTCAATCAGATAGAAGGGCTATTATCTTCTTCAAGAAAACAAAAAATTCTGGAGAAAACCACATTTAAAGGTTTGAGACCTTAGATGAGTGTCCAAAGACCCTTTTATTTAAGATAAAGACAAGTGTATATATGGCATGCTTGATCCCAGTATTAAAAAACATGTCCTAGTTTTCTGGTATTTTTCTTGCAGATGTTGGCCTTTTATATTAGGAATAAATCATCAGATGCATCATACTTAAGTATAATTAGTCTATTTAGCTTAGGAATGTTAGAAATTACTTTGTTTAATATTCATGCAGCACTGGTAGCACAGATTCGTGCACTTATTACCTTTTATGCGAACAGTTTGCTTTTGGCTGACAGGTTATTACTACTAGTTAATCATTTTAAGTTCTTACGGTTGTTTGGTTATTGACAGATCCTCCCTGAAAAATATTGCTATTATAGAAAATTTGAGAATGCATCTCAAGAGACAGATTGTGTCATTTGCATGACTGCCATTGACTTCACACAGCTTTCGAATGGCTATATGGTAATCATGAATATCTAGCTTGAGTTTTACTTTTGTACAAGATATAAAATCTATGTATTTGTGTTTTTATAAAAACTAATTACGACATGGTCCTGCAGGTGACACCTTGCGATCATTGCTTCCACTCTGGATGCTTACAGAGATGGATGGATATAAAGATGGAATGCCCAACTTGCAGGCGCTCTCTGCCCCCAGCATAGAACTCGTGCTGTTCGACGTCATAGTTAGGACCAAATACATTGCTCAAGTTGCAAGGAACTTATGATTTATGGTTGTAGATGTGGCAAAAGCTCCACTGTAAATGGTTTTCTTACCTGACCAAGTTTTTATTTCAGGTTCCATGAGTGACTCTCAGATCTTGCATGACATCCTGTGGACTAGTTGGCAAATGAGGCCTTCCTCCTGTATGTAACAATAAGAATGTGGAAAACAGAGCCATTATTTCCATTGGAAAAAAAAATTAAGAAATGTAGCAGTTTGTAGTCCAACTATAGAAGAGAGAGCTAGCTTATATGTGCATTTATTTTCTAAAGTTTACTGTTGAAGACTTAGAAGATCAAGATTATGGTTAGCCCCCGGAAATGTACAGATCTTCACCATGGTGTCAAAGATACTTGTATGACATCTTTTACCCCTTGTCATCATGATATTGTTCAATTATATACACATTGCTCTGACTCCCTTTTGAGATTCAGTAAATTTACAATTTTTCAGGGGCCATTTACATCAAAGTCCAAAATTCTGATTCAAATGCATAAGCATTGCATGTTGGTGTAGTATCATCTCCTCTTTTAAGTATCAATGCAGGGAAATATAGTCTTTCTTGTCGAGCGAGGTTGATAATTCTTAACACTTGTCTTATATCACTGGACTTTTCTCATTGTTTGTTGTTGCGGTCTTGACACATGTCACTTTTCTCTCATATCTATCAAATCGGTTAGGCGAATAGGATCCGATTTGCGTATTTTAACTAACTTAATCTTGGATCTAATTACGAAGGATCCGAACCCGATTTAAGTGGACCGATTAGATTAAGATAATGGATCGTATACAAAAAAAAAAGGGTTCATGTATTCGGATCTGAATCCCATTAAATATGTTAAGTACACCTGATCTTGAATCTGACTCGAGCATCTCAAATTATGGTGTCGTCGGGCTTGCCAACAAGGCGTTCGGCATCGGTGGTGGCATCGTCACCATTGGGTCCTAGAAACAAATCGTCATCGATGAGATTATTTGAGCATTAAATTTTATCTGAGTCTCGGTGATCAATGGTTCATCGTCATGTAACATTTGTGGTGTTATTGAAGCCTCAGCATCATCCTTCGCAATGTTGCTATAGTGAAATATTTATTTTTCTAAATGAGATGGATAGTTTGAATGAAACAATATCCAACCTGACCCGTTTCGAAGGATCCGACCCGAATCAAATGAACCTGGACCGAGATCTAGATCGGATCAAACCAACCCTTGGCTCGATCGATCGATCGGGGTTGAATCATATTGACTCGTTCTCAGAAGGGTATTTTTGACATTTTAATAAAAGAGACATATATAAGTTGGCCATGGAGTTACTCGATCCGTCTCCGTGTATATATACGATCGATGTGCCACTGTTGGGTGGACGCGGTAAGAGGTCGCTCCGTCTCCCCAATCGCTCCATCCCTCCGAGGTTGGAGAGATGGATCCGAGGAGGAGGAAAGCCGAAAGAGTGGAGCATCTACTGGGGCTTCTCAAGGTGCGCGTGCTGCGAGGGGTCAACCTCGCCTATCGCGACGCCAGGGGCAGCGATCCTTACGTTGTCCTTCGCATGGGCTCCCAGGTCGTCGTCTTCCTTCTTCCTCCTCCTTTGATAACATCGCGATCGGTTGTTCATGTTTCTTGAGGATAAATCGAATATGGCATATGTGAGAGTTGGGGATCGATCATCTGTTGGGGATCAAAGGAAGAAATGGATTGGTTGTCAACGTGTACTCATGAAATCCGATTAATTCAACGTGTCAAAATTTGTTTATTAGTATCTAGGGGGTGAAGAAACAAATACTTTTTTAGTTATGATTTTGATTTACTTGTGGGCTGTTTGGATGCAGAGAAGCGGAGAGAAGAGAACCGAATCGGAGATGAGGGACCCGAATTCTCTTGTTTGGATACGATAATTAAACGACAGAAGTGGGGAGAGAGTAATTTTTTCTTGAGAGAGAAGTGAAGATAATTGGGGAGAACAGAGGATCCTTTCTCTTCTATCCTATTGATTAAAAAAATTGAAGGGAAAATAACATGTTATTTCTTTTCACCTAATCTTGACTTCTTTTCCCTTTTCTTCCTTCGTCTTCTTTTCTCTTACCTTCTACGGTTCCTCTTCCCTTGTGTATTTACCCTAGTGTCAAAAAATTATTGTCCTTTCTGCTGCATGACCACTAATTAGCTAGAATATCTTACATGGCACACAGCAACGCTTTGAAAGGAACTGTAATGTTCATGAGAGAGAGTTTCAATTTTGTTGCCCACTTTTTTTCGTTTCGGATCATCATCTTTTTTAATATTGAATTACACATCATTTTGGTGGATGAGAGGCTTCTCTCTGGAGCATTCTTCCTGTTCTTGACCTGGAATTTTTCTGTTCTATTTCTAGTTTATATAATCACCACTATTGATGTGACATCTCCAAAAGCATTTTTGTCAAGTAAACATAGGAGCGCTTCCAAGCAAAAACTGTGATTTTTTATATATCCTAAATCTTCACATAGTAATTTGTTTAACATTTGGATTGACCTAACATACCTGATGTTAAGTGAATTAGGCTTTCGTTTCTGTGTCCCAGTGTCTTTCAGTTTCTGAAGACTCATGAAGTTCTGTTTTATGTTACCAACTTTGGCTTTATAATTTCAGTTTTTTAATTATCTTAACTGAATGTGGACTTAATTAGCCATATTTGTGATTTATTAGAATCAAATATAGGCCCTATTGAGTGCTATGTTTATTAGTTAAGCTTATTGATTATGTGCTCAATCAGGAAGAACAATAAAGTCCTTTGATAATATAACGGGTCCTTTACCATCATTTCTACATAATATGATATCATGATTTCTGTAGAGTTCTTCAGATTACATTATGTCTTTGTTTTGTACATTTATGTGAATTAAAATTATGTTGCCGAAGTTAAGATACTATAAATATCATGTTATTTGACACTCAAACAGAATGATCTGGCACACTAACTGGATTGAATGAGCAAAACTAATTGTTTCTTCCTTAACAAGATGACACGTCATTTCCTAATGAGCTAGGTGCAAAATTCTGTTTCAGGGCAGGCCATTAGAGTGGTATAATATCAAGGCAAATTCAGAGAATAAGAAAATAAAGGGATTACTAAAGAAAGCAGATGGGATTAATTAGACAGATGGGTACCTTGCTAGAGACTCATTTATTATGAAGGAAAATTAGACAGCTTCTCTCTAACCAATTTGAAGTTATGTAGTTTTAATTATTGGACTGATTCATTTGGTGCAATGAATCTTCTTACAATTTTAGCCGACCCCAAATAGTTGGGAGTTATAGCTTTGTTGTTTTTGTTGTGTAATCTTCTTACAATTTCAAAATTTTCAAGTGGAAAAATTGGTAGGATTATGTCTTTTTTGAGGCAAAACAGAGGTCAAAATAATTTTCTTTTGAAGTTCATGCAGTTCACAATAGAGATAGTAATGTATACGTTTTCATGAGTATCTATATGAAGTTCCTTAGAAACAGAAATTCAGCTAGCATCTCATCACATCTTTGTTGAGGTTTCTATTTTAGATCTTTTATTAAACCTTTCATATTCTGATCTCGCATTAGTGATAAAATTTAGTATTTAAGTGTTATGTTTTGTAATTCTTTCATGTCAGAAAGTGAAGACTGGTGTGAAGAAGAAGAATGTCAATCCAGAGTGGAATGAGGAGTTGACTCTTTCTGTTTCAGATCATATTCAACCAATTAAGCTTGTAAGTTTTATCCTTCCTTATTTTAATAATGTAAATATCCACACCCAATAAGATCTCATAGTATTTAGATATTTTTCTTGTCTTAAACAAGGAATGAATGTAGAATAATCTCTTTTTTTGCTAGACATACAAGTTAGACTTGTACGCAACATGTAATTGATTCTTATATCAGTGTCTGATAATCTAAGCTGAAGTCAACATAGAGAGGTAAGAGTACAGATAGAGCATGTCTATGAATGACACCAAAGGTGAGTCTACCTAAATAGTGTCTGCTATGAGTCCTGTAACTGGTTTGTACTGTAAGACCCCAAATGCCAGTGAGATTCATGAGACTTGGTTCCTACTGTCAGTAGGATTTTCAGTATTTACAAATAACGAGTCAAGGCTACATTTTTTAAGGATTGTTGCTTAATTAGCTGCATTTGTTTTATCTTCTTTAAATTTTACTTGAATTTGTAATATCTGCAATTCTGTATTCTATGATAAGTGTTTTGAAAGCCTCACAAATGTACAAGTCAATAGTTTGTGCACTTCAATTATGTTTCTTTTGTGATTCTTACTTATTCTTGGCCTCTTATCACATATATATTTTGTTGCCTCGCATGTGGTTAATCTAATTAGAACAAGTTTCTGGCATTTAGTGCCATCTATTGGTATATGTAGGTGCATCTATGTTGTTGCCTATTTCACAACTATGTCTCTATTGGCATATGTCTTTATTCAGGGCATATGGATCTCATAAACTAATCAAAGATCCAACTCTTGGACTTGTGAATCTGAAATAAATAACTGAGAAAAGATAGAGAAATCAAATTAAATGTAAAAAAATTTGCAGCAGATTAATAATTTTTCAATCATCGACTTAAACCTGACCCAAGTCTGAACTTTTAGTTTCAGGTTTTCAGCAATCAATTATGTTGCATCTGTACATGTGTTTATGATCATTCCAAATTAACTTGAGTCATCATGGTTGTGTGACAATAAATGTTAGATACCATTGTTTAATCGTCATGCTTATGATTGCAACATCATGGAGAACGGATCCTTTGCTTTTTGAATGTTGCATTTATAACCAACTGAATTAGTATATTTTATGTTAGATGGTGTTTTTTCTGCGATCTTTTTTTGCTAAGCTTTTTGAAACAGCTTCAGTTTGGTGAAATGAATCTCCAATCATCATATCAGTGTGCTATGTTTTTTTATTAAGTATTAAAAAATCTTCTAAATTGTTGTTTTCCCTTTTCTAGATTGGTAGAGCATCTCTCTCTTTAATGAGAGGTTAGAGGTTGGATCCTAGGTGTCCATCTTGCCTGCCATGGACATTCTCCAACCATTATGGTGGCTGATGTCCTATCAACTTTGGGGCTTTAGTTAGCTCTAACGGGTCTTGTACTCTACTGTTGGTCTTGAGGCTTGCGGCCTATGATGCAGGATCTTATGTTGCATCTAACATAAAAAAGAAAAGATAATAGTTTCTAAATCCTGCATTTTTCTTGCATCTTTTTACTCCAAGAACCTCTTCACATTCTTGATGTTTGGTAAACAACGAGTTCATTTGAGTCTCAACATTAGTATTCTTTTTCTCAAAGCAGAGAGATTGCTTTTCAAAATATTGGTTAGATGCGTTAAGATTTTTGGTTCGTTCTTTATGTTGCAGTAGCTTGTCACTATCAGCATGTATGACTATACAGACAAAAGTCATCTGGCTCTCGAATGTTGTTTCTGTTATTTATTTATTTCTCTGGTATCATAATAATAATTCAACAAGAGACAGATTGAGAGTACACATGTAAAGAAGAAATGTAAAAAGTGCATCCATATGAAGCCACTAATATTTCACTGAAACATTCTTTCATGCCTTAGTTAATCCACAGGATTCTATATGTTAAATAGTCATATTAGACAGTAGAGACCCCAAATATCTGAGACTTATTGTTTTGTTGTTGTTGTTGCATATTAGATAGTAGAGAAAAAAAAACACTCAAAGCACTCCAGCAGAAATCACTGACCGCAATAGGGAACTCATACCCACGAACCAAATCTTGACATCAGATCCAATCACTGGCATTTATTTTCTTAATTCTAGAACAATTTGAACTTGTACAACCCTAACCAAAATTTACATGCGTCATATCATGTGATTATTGGTTCATCTTGTTTACGGACACCATGGGAAAGGACCTTATGCCCCTCAAACTACAACTGCCATCGAATGAACTCCAACAAGTCTAAAATTAAAACCAATCAGCCTAGTACTACTATATATTACTTTTTATTAGTATCCTGATGTTTCTCTTTTTTGCTTATGCATGGTGCTGAATTTTTACCTGGTTAGCACTCCAGAATGCTATTTTTCCAGTAGCGAAAAACCATAGTTAACTTATCCAGTAATACACAAATCGATACCATTCCTTAAATTTCCATATCATTGTGCAGGAAGTTTATGACAAGGACACATTCAGTCGAGATGATCAAATGGGCGAGGCTGAGCTTGACATCCTGCCACTACTGGATGCTGCCAAGATGGATTTGGCAGGTGTTCCAGACAGCAGCATTATAACGACTGTGAAGCCAGGCAGGCAAAATTGCTTGGTGGGTGAGAGCCATATCAAATGGATGGGTGGCAAGCTGGTGCAGGATATTATTCTCAGGCTCAGAAATGTGGAGTGCGGCGAAGTCGAACTGCAGTTGACATGGGTGAAAATTTCAGGTGGTTCAAGCTATGGGAATAAATCTTTTATGCACCAATAATTGCATACTTGTTGCATGAAGCATCATCACCATGTCTGCCCTCACGCTTGCTTCCTTTATGTAGTACACAATATATATTATGTAGCATGCTTCATGATGTATGTATACCAGTTGCATCCGCAATAAATATGCTTCAGGCTTTCTTCTCACTTTTGACACCACCGATCTGATCTTTTACGTGTTTCTTCCTGTAAGAGCAATTTAGTTGATTTATTAATAAAATAAATTTGATTATTTAGAGATATTTTTATATATGTAATAAGTTATCATATCAGCATCTATTCAACAATGAGAAAAAGGAATATCGGGGAAAGATTATTTTTCATATCGACTTAAAAATATTACTTTCTTCGATGAAAAGAAAATATTGCATATTATATTTGATTTGATGGGATTTGGTTCTGAGATATCTTTTTTATGGTTGATGTGATTTAGTTATTTCTGATAGCAGGTAAGATTTCTCTCTACTCTATTGAGGGAAATCTTCTGCTTTGTTTTGGGAAATCCTCTCTCCTAACTTGTATAAATAGGAGAGGGACATGTGAATCAAGCTTCTTCCGTAATTACTTTTCTCAGTATCAGAGCCTTCTTCCTTGCGGATGTAGGCAGCTCTGTCGAAGCCTTCTACTGCTCCTCTTTTTTGTTCAGTTGGTAAAGGCAGTGTCACTGCTTACCTCTCCTCCGGCCCCGCTACCTCTCCTCCGGCCCCGCTGCTTCCTATTTTAGAGTCGGAGACCGCTCGGCCACCTCCTGTCCTCACAAGAACCTCGCCTACACTGTCATGGTGGTCGTCGTCCTCGCAACCGCTCCCCGGCCAGCGACCTCTTCTCCTCATTCCCGCATCTTGCTTGAGCGAGAAGTGCCGCTGCCGCCATCCTTGCCACAGCCATCACTGCCTTCCTGTGGTAGCAGGAACGAACGATTGCATTTCTTGCAGCTTCCATCTGCAGCCGCTTCCCTCTCCTGTAGTAATTTCTCTGTCGCAGTAATCTTTCCCCACCTATCTATTGCAGATTTTTCCACCTAATCGTTGCAGATTTCTCGAGCTAATCACTACAGATTTCTCGAGCTAATCACTGTAGATTTCTCGCGCATTTCTGCAGATTTCTCACACGTCACTGCAGCCTCCTATGTAGTGCATCGCTATAGCCTCCTCTGTAGTGCATCGCTGCAGCCTCCTCTGCAGCACATCGATATGCTTTTCTCCTCCTCTCTCCCTCCTATATCTTTACATCTTTTGTAAAGATCGCTTAAACTGCCACAAAATGTCTTCATTTTCCTCTTCTGATATTTCTGATACTGTTTCTGCAGGAGCTCTAAGCACTTCTCCTACAAGGCTTATCTCCATCAATGCTGCCATGCTAATCCCTTTTAAGTTATCAAAGGGTGCCAACTATGCATTCTGGCGGACATAATTTTCTAATCTCTTATTTGGATACGACTTGCTCGGCTATGTTGATAGCTCCTTTAGTTGTCCGCCAGCCATGATCAACATCCTCGGAGAACCCAGTCTTGTACTAAATTCGGCTCATAAATTGTGGCTGCGTCAGGATCGTCTCATCCTCCAAGCTATTCAAGCCTCAGTTGCTAGATTCGTCGCTCCATTGATTTCTACATATGTGACTACTGTCGATGCATGGTCTAAACTACAAACAACCTTGGCTAATCATTCGCGTACTCGCAAGCTCGTCTTTTATCCAAGCGGATGTGGCCAAACAAGAGGGAAGTACTATCACTGATTATCTATAAAATATCAAAGTTATCATCGATGACTTGGCTTTGATAGGTCATTCCCTATGTGATGAGGAGATCATCATCCATACCCTAAATGGTCTTGGAGACAACTACAAGGAATTGACGACTGCAATTATGGCACATGACTCACCAGTCTCCTTTGAAGAACTCTATGACAAGTTGATTGACGATTGACTATGAGATGTATTTGAAGCGTGTGGATAAATTACCGGCTCAAGTCAGTTATAAGTCTAAGAGAAAGAACAGCCAGTACCCTCCGAACATCACCAAAGGTATTCCTGATCCTATGAGTCCCATGCAACACCTCTCTTATCCCCCTAATCATAACTTCTCGCAAAGTGGCAACTCAAATACTCGTCCGCCTTGGTATCCTGCCCCTTCAACCCAACAACGACGGGTCGTCTGCCAGCTGTGTGATAAAGTCGGACACTCCACTAAAGTTTGTCGGTCTCGACCCCGTCTTCCTGCTCCATCACACTGGCCTCAAGCAAATCTCCACAATCCCTATGGTGGCGATGAAGATATCATTATCGGTGACGATAAAAGCCTTCCTATAACTCATACTGGTTCCACAACGCTTACTTCTGATACTACCACATTTACACTTGATGATGTCTTATGCACCCCTAATATTAAACACAACCTAATTTTTGTTTCTCAATTTTACAAAAATAATAATACTTCAATTGAATTTTTTCCTGATTCCTTTCTTGTTAAGGACTTGAGCACCGAGGCATCCTTGGTTCAGGGTCTGAATAAAGGCAACATTTATGAATGGCCGTCAGCTCCATAAATAACCCAGCCTACTATTCATTCCTTCGTTGCAGCTCCAGTTGATGTGTGGCATCGTCGTCTTGGTCATCCCTCATCCCTTATTCAGCAAAAATTACTTTCTCGTTTCTCTCTTCCTATTTTTAAATCGCATAGTTCTATACCGCATTATGATACATGTCTCAGTAATAAAAGTCATCGACAACCATTTGGTTTATCTTCCATTTCCACCTCTAAACCATTTGAAATTATTTATACTGATGTTTGGGGCCCTGCCCCTATCCTATCTTTTGATAAATTCAGATTTTATGTTACTTTTGTAGATCACTTCACTAAGTACATATGGTTATATCCTCTTCACCATAAATCTAACGTTTCGACCATCTTTCCCACTTTTTGAAAGTTGATCGAAAACCACTTTCAGTCTACCATCAAAACGGTTTACTCTGATGGTGGTGGTGAATATCAAGCCCTAGCATCCTATCTCTCAGCTTGTGGTATCCAACACCTCAAGTCTCCCCCGCATACTCCTCAACTTGTTGGCTCCGCCGAACGCAAACATCGGCATATAGTGGAAACTGGGCTTACACTTCTCCATCAAGCTTCCATGCCTTCAAA
>LVTN01000034.1:610834-632470 GCA_001649415.1 Musa itinerans
GTTCCTTGTTATTTTTGAGACACCACCATAGCAACACAATATATATTCTGGTCTATGTGGATGACATCATTGTCACAGGCAACAACCCCGTAGAAATCCAAGCATTTATCAAACAGTTGGCAGATTGATTCTCGCTCAAAGATCTAGGACCCCTAAACTACTTTTTGGGTGTAGATGCTACATTCACATCTTTCGGTCTCTTTCTGTCACAAAGAAAATACATTCAAGATTTATTATCCAAAACAAACATGCAGGACGCAAATGTGGTTACAACTCCTCTATCTGCTAGTGGCTCTCTCAAATTATCTGATGGAAGTCCTGCTATGAAACCCACTCATTACCGACAAGTCATTGGTGCCCTCCAGTACTTAGCTCTCACCTGTCCTGACATCTCATTTGTAGTTAACAAATTGTCACAATTTATACAAAAACCATCTACTATGCATTGGTCTGCGGTCAAAAGAGTGCGATCAAACGAGTCCTACGATATCTTAGGGGGACTCTCAATCATGGTGTCTTTCTTCATAAATACTCTCCACTTCAGCTTCATGCCTTTACCGATACTGATTGGGTAGGCAATTTTGATGATCGAACATCCACATCGGGGTATATTGTCTTCCTTGGTGCTAATCTAATCAGTTGGAGTTCTAAGAAGCAAAAGATAGTCGCACAGTCTACAACTGAAGCTGAATACCATGCCATCACCATTGCCACTGCAAAATTCAATTGGGTCGCAAATCTGCTCAAAGAACTCAACATTAACTCTACTCATACAATATATTGTGATAATATTGGAACTACCTATCTGTGCGTTAATCTGGTGTTCCACTTCCACATGAAACATATTGCTATCGACTTCCATTTTGTGCGAGATCAAGTTGTCCGCCATCAACTACGAGTTTCTCATGTCCATTCGGCTGATCAGTTAGTCAACTTACTCACGAAGCCTCTCGCTCGCCACCTTTTTTATTACATCGGTCCAAGATTGGCGTCCTTGATATGAGCACCATCTTGCGGGGGCATGATAGCAGATAAGATTTCCTCAACCATATGAGGATATCTTTCTACTCTATTAAGGGAAATCCTTTAATCTGTTGAGGGAAATCCTCCCTCCTAACTTGTATAAATAGGAGAGGGACATGTGAATACAATCAAGCTTCTTCAGTAATTACTTTTCTATCTCTTTTCTAACACTTTCATCATCCAAGATATCTCTTCTTCCTATGTGATTTAATTATTTCATCGTCTACCCGTGAGACACTTAGAAGTTGGCTTATATTTTTTTATGGACATTATTGAAACATCAGTATAGTCTTACCCTTACAATATGAGAAATTATTTGGGTATCTTTAGTCTTTATTTTTCTGTGTTAAAGGAGTAATATTGCTGGCTTGTTCTTAACGAAAAATAAGAAAATATTTCAGACAAAGGTTATATAAAATGTACCATATTCACCAATAATTATTCGGTGTCTCCCACTCCACTACTAGATTTGCTGCTAGTTTTCTGGATATTATTTTGACAGCAGATGATCCAATGACCTAAAATCCTTGTCATAGGAAGTATCTTATCTCACTCGAGCAGCATTCGCATGTTTCTTTATTGCTTCTCTTTTTGCGGTCGCTCATCGTTGCAGGCCTGTCATGGAAGAAAACACCAGTCAAGGTGTTTTGTAGTGCTCGTGATACATCATTACGTTGGCGGAGCGAGGAAGAACATGTAGAACACTACCTGTGCTTCGTGCTTGCAACGCTCGCTCCATAATAATCATATTCTACACCTTCAAATGCATTCAACCACCCCATCTTCTTCTCACCCATTTTGTCCGTGAAACCCACCGTGCCAGTGTGCAAAGTCGAACGAGCCACAGGAGTCTCTCTCGATGCCCAAATCTCCCAAGTGTCTCAGCTGCAGCCTTCCATGTTCGACCACGAGCTGCAAGACTCGCCCAAACACACACGCCTCACCCTCGCACACCGTCTCCCTGAGCAACTGCGTGGGGCGACCTTGCGCGATCCAGCGGCAGCGTGACGATGGAGATCTCGTTGTCGACGGCGTCGGCCACGGCGAGAGGTTCCGGTGTGGGTGCTTGTTCTTGCTTGCTTTATCCCACAAGAAGAAGCATGCGTTGCCGCATGTCAGCGGATCACAAGTTGCAATGGAGGTCAACCAAGACGGACAAGAATCAACAGGCACTGCCTCGAGAGCAGCCTCTCTCGAAAAGTTCGAGTGCGAGTCGTGGTCTTCATCCGCCATACTGGATGGCGACGGCGATGACGTGCAGTCCTACTTCGACCTGCCATTGGAGCTGATCAGGAGCAGCCGGAACGGGGCGAATTCGCCGGTCAAGGCGGCCTTCGTGTTCGAGAGCGACCGGAAGGGGTCGCTGAAGAGGAGCACGTCGAAGTTGGCCCCGCGGAAGTCGCACGAGCTGTCGAATCGCCATGTCAAGTTCTCTACGTCGCCGGCTTCGTATCCGGCGTCGCCATCCTCTTATTGCATCATCAGTCCGCGAATGCAGAAGGCCAGAGATGAATTCCATGCGTTCTTGGAAGCACGCAATGCATAACAAGTTCTCTACGCAACTCGTTTTCACGGACAACACGAGATGGTGTAGGATTTCTGCCGCTGCTTCTTCTTGGGATACTGACACACATTCTCACTGCATGTCTTTGGGTGCAACCAAAGTAGCAGCAATTACTTCCTCCTCTTGCAGAAAGGGATTTGAATGGATGCTTAGCTATGAAATATTTTGAATGTTCGATAAGTAATAGATAAATAGTATATTTTAAATATTTATTCAAAATTAAATATTTTTATTTAAATTAATAAGTAAATCAATAGAAATATGTAATCTTACAAAAAAAAAAATTGTATAGCCAAGATATATAATAATAAATAAATAAATATTAAAAAATATATAATAAATATAAAAATATTTGGAAGAAGTCATAGTAGAAATCCACATGGTTATAGAGGAAGATTCAAGTCTAGAAGGGATATCAAATGTTTTCACTGTAATAGACCAGGTCACATGAAGAAATAGTGTAGGTTTTGGAAGCGAGAACATAAATAAAATGAAGAAAAATGATAAAGAGACAAATACAATTGCTGCTGAAGGTGATATCACTATTGTTTGTGATGACGGTTATGATTTCTATTATATAGTGAAAATGAGGGTTATGATTTCTATTATATAGTGATAACTTTATAATTTTATATAATGTTATTGAGTATTTTGAAAAAATTTCATTAGTATCCCACAAATGTTGAATGCAAGATGTTACTGCTACATCTAAATTTCGATGATTAAAAAAAAAATTAAACATCAATTTATCATATTTCAGATATGTATTTAGTCCTAAATGCATATTTCAACTGTGCTCTCAAACATACCCTAAATTCATATGTGCGAGATAAATAGAGATAATACTCAAAGAGGATAATCTTAGATCGCTAAGAATTAAAATAATTAAATTATATATACTAAATTTGATCAATAAAGCTAGAAAGGTTAACCTTTCGTTGAATTAATATCGAATTGATGTCTAGTCTGATATACATTAATTCTAATCGATTTGACTAAAGCTCGTCGCTATTAGATATGTCAGCACTATAAATATTGAAGATGAGATATCAATAAAATATATTTTAGTTTAAAGTAGAAGCAAATTGGAGAACACCTCAGTAATATGAAACTAATTTTGTGATCTTCTTTTAATCTTAAAAAATACAATGCGTTGAATCGATTGCCATCTCCCACCTTTCTTTTCTGCCATGGAAACTATGCTATCGGAAGTTAAGTCCGCTGATGACGACTCTCAAGGAACGCTTATCCATGTCCTGCCTTCGATCATGGAGAGACACGTCACCTTGACCTCACGTTTCACACGACTAGAGTTGTGCCATGTGGCAATGGATTAGATATCCTTTGGATACACAATGCTTGTTTAGTTAATGTGGTTCAGAAGTAGCTGGATTCTGTGCAGGAATAGTCAGCATAATTCGGGAACCTTCTTCCCGGATGCCTCCACGAGAACAATGTTCCATCGGACATGATGACTTGGCATGTATATACTCTATCTAGTTGTCAATCGTATCCTAGTCAGCAAGTACAATTTGTCTTCGGGCACAACTGGTGCAGCTCACGACATGATGGCCCAGCGAAAGAAGCCATCAACGCCAAGCTGTCCTCCCATCATTCTTATCCCATCTCGATTTCCACGTGCCATTCCAGAGTGAGCCCGCAGGTTGGCGCTTCGGATCTCTCACGCTACACCGTAACCATGTGCAATCTAATGAGAATCTATAAACAGGATATTAGATTTTACTGCGCACAACGTGGCCTCTTCAAGACAGGCACATGCTCACTTATCACCCTGCATTTTTCATTGAACAGAAAGCAAGCTCATTGGATACATCACAAGTCTTGCATCTTTGGTTTTGATGTAATGATCATATAGAATTTTCGACAAATAGAACATGAGCTCACTAAACACGCGGACTTTGGGTTTTGGAATCCATGGACACCCCCGGACTCAAAGAAGGTAGAGAGAGAGAGAGAGAGAGATGCATGCGGCGGAAAGAGTGGATGGGATCACGAGAGAGCGTCCGCGTGCATGGTCCCTCCACCTACCTAATGCATTTTTTGTTGCCATGCAATAACGAAAGCAGCATACGACCCGGAAAGCAGTCAGCCTCGTACGTTGGTTCCTGTGGGAGAACAGCCACAGTGTTCTTCATCTTGGCAGGAATACAATAATGTCTGTAAATGCATGCCCTCCCAAAGACCGGGACGGTAATAACGATGGCCGAGTCTTCATGTGCATCTCACTGACAACCAAGACGGTGATTCTCACGCCACAACTCATCTCGATCATCTCCCAAGGCACCAGCTGTGTGTGATACGCAGGCAGTGACGACATGTTTTGCATCTCATCCCATCCCCATAATCCACCTTGTAGTCATCGTCAAACCCTGTCTTGTCACACTCTCATCTCCCTCGTGCTACTTTGTTTTCTTCTTCGTGTATGAGAACCCAATCGGAATCGAGTAATCGAATCGAATCGAATCGAATGGTATCATTATGCTATCTAAAACGAGATTAACAGAAGTATAATAAAATGGTATCATTCATAAGATATTAGAACTGTCGACATGTTTTTTCTTTCTTATTCGAACTTTTTTCTCAGAAATTAAGTGGTAAATGGGAGTTTTAATCCGACACGATCTATATCAGATGTGGTGGAAAAATTATTCCATTTATAATTTACACTGATTTAATTCATGGAATTTATTTGGCATCACTCGGCCTACTATACATATGCAGCACATCTGGACCATACAAAAATGCATTAAAATTCGTGTTGATGGAAATACCGTCGCGATCACCACACATCCGTCCAGCGTCAGTCCGACATGGATATGCCAAGCCTCGTGACATGGCAAAATCAACGACCTCATGAGGCATCAGGTCATCTATCAATCCATTGAATGGCTGTCACTGTTCGTAATATGAGGGGATGAACGAAAGGAATCTTTCCTTCCACGAGAGACGAAGTTGATGATAGATCTACGACAAAGATCGAACCACAGATGCCTCCACGAGAAGCAGAGTAGATCTTGAGACCCTCTCACTGAAGCGAAGATGGTTGATGGGTTAAAAGGTTGTTCATGAGCTGTGAACGTTGAATTGAGATTCTGCCACCACCATCTACCGCAGATGTCGCTTGTATAAATCCCGTCTTCTTGGTAGTCCTATCCTACCCACCTTCTGACCACTCTTCTCGATCCCTCGCTGCGTCAGAACGATGGTTGACCCCGCACCACTTCTTCCTCACTATAGCCCTTCTGGAGCAGCAAAGAAGCCGCCGCCAACGTCGGTCGGCGACACCCTCGAGAGTTACATCGGCGGCAACTGCGTGCTCCAGCTTCTACAAGCGTTCTTCGTCTCCTTCGCTTGGTGTTTCGATGCGCAGCAGACGTTCATCAACGTCTTCACGGACGCAGAGCCCGCGTGGCACTGCACCGGCACCGACGACGCCGCGTGCGCCACGGCTTCCAGCCCCTGCGGCCTTGCTCCCGGCTCCTGGGCCTGGGACCTCCCCATGCACGCCTCGGTGGTGTCGGAGTGGAGCCTTCAGTGCTCGGGCTCGGCCGTCGTCGGCCTGCCTGCCTCGGCCTACTTCGCCGGCTGCCTCGCCGGGGGGTTGCTGCTCGCGACGCTCGCGGACTCCGTGCTCGGCCGGAAGAACATGCTCTTCCTCTCCTGCCTCACCATGTCTCTCTCCGCCATCCTGACGGTGGTGTCCCCTAACCTGTGGGCTTACTCGGCCTTGAGATTTCTCTGCGGGTTCGGTCGGGCCACAGTCGGCACCTCCTCGCTCGTCCTGTCGACCGAGCTCGTCGGCAAGAGATGGCGGGAAAAGATAAGCATCGTCGGCTTCTTTTGCTTCACCATGGGATTCTTATCCTTGCCCGCCATGGCCTACATCAACCGTGGATCATCTTGGAGGGTGCTCTATCTGTGGACCTCTGTTCCTTCCGCCTGCTACTCCGTTCTCCTCTTCTTCCTGATCAAAGAATCCCCGAGGTGGCTCCTGGTGCGCGGCCGGCGGGATGAGGCCATTCAGACGCTCAAGAGCATTGCATCGACGAATGACGACGTGATCAACTCAAGCTTCTCGAAACTGATCGTTGCAGAGGATACAGGGATTGTGGACATCTTCTCGGCGATGAAGGTCCTCTGGCAGAAAAAGTGGGCGTTACGGCGGCTTATGGCGACCATGATAGCCGGATTCGGGATCGGCATGGTCTACTACGGGATGCCACTAAACGTGGGGAACTTGGGATCCAACCTCTATCTGAGCGTCACATTCAACGCGTTGGCCGAGCTGCCCTCGTCGCTGATCACCCTCTTCCTCATCGGCAAGCTGAACCGGCGGTGCTCAACGCTCACGTTCACGACGATGGGCGGGGCGTTCAGCGTGCTGTGCGTGCTCGTGACCTCCAAGCTGTGGCAGATGGCGTCGGAGGTGGTCTCCTTCTTCAGCGCTTGCACCGCCTTCAACGTTCTGCTGATCTACAGCATCGAGCTGTTCCCGACGTGCGTGAGGAACTCAGCGATCTCGATGGTCAGGCAGGCGCTCGTCCTCGGCGGGGTCTTCGCCCCCGTGCTGGTGGCCGAGGGGCGGAAGCGGAGCTTCCTGTCGTTCGGCGTGTTCGGGTTCGTCATCGGCTTCTGCGGCCTGTTCATTGTCAGCCTGCCGGAGACCAGAGGGAGAAGCATATGCGACACCATGGAGGAAGAAGAAGTGAAGCAGAACGCATCGTCGGACACTCCCTGAGTGTGCGTGCATCCATTAGGTCGGTTCATAGGTCGATTAATCCGTGGGCTTTTCACTCGCTGGCCGCGGAAGAGTCCACCGAGCTAGTATGGTTTCGCCTTTAGATCGATGAAGTGATTCCAAGCAGCCACGACCAGCCTTTGGCGGCGTCTTGGGTAGATATGTATAAAATTAATCTTATTTAATATGTGGTTTCTATGAAGTGGACCGTCTCGGTTCGACCGTAGCAGGTTCTGGAAACGTTGGTTGGCCTTTGTTTGTGCATCACCTCGTGACAAGAAGCCATTCCGGACATGAAATGTGAATGATTGGGCAAACTGAAGATGGCTAATTATATTATTTAATATGATAATTGACACTAACATGTTGCTTTTAAATGCCACGTGTGTAATCCTGAATCGAAACAAAACATTCCGGTGAATGGAGAAGGTTCAGAACCCCGCAGTGTCCGAATCTAAGTTGTATACCTCTAAGCCACGTGTGTTAGATTTTATGGCTTATCTAGTTAGGTAAAAATATATTATAGAGCTAATTAAATTTTAATCTTAGTAATTATTAATTAATAAAATTTTTATTTATGGTAGAATTTTTTTAGGAGATGAATTTGATAAGAGACACTCCTAATTATCTTTCTGAACTCTTTGTTCTCACCAATAAAATGATATGCTCACTTAAGGATGAAACACAATAAATTGAGATTATAGATCTATTCTTAATTTTTTTAAATTTTTATTCAATCACTCGTGAATGATAAAAATAGAGGAGAAGGCGAGTCTAATTATCATTACATATTGGTATCACTTTAGTTTTCAAATTTGACAATAGATAAATATTTTTTTGAATGACATCTAAAGTATATAATATTGATTTTAATCTATCGTTATTTTATTTTGATTCTATATTAAATTTTTTTATATAATAATAGCATAATTATAGTTTTTTATTCTTATAATTATTATCAAAATCATGTTTAGGAATCAAATACCTTGTATATATATATATATATATATATATATATATGTTTATTAGCACTCTTCACTTGCAAAAAGATGTTATTCGGTTTTGATTGTACTATATTTAAATGATCCATATGTGTTGTCGATATGCTTTACTATCTCGTCTTCATATCATCTGTTTGCGAGCAATGTAAGGTTCCTCATGTTTGATCAATGGACTATCGTCGACAACTTACTATCGATAATAGCATTATTGAGGACGATGACCTCCAGTGGTCGCCGACCCTATCGTGGGCAACGACTATATACAAGTGCTGTTGTATGCGACGAAAGTACGATGAGATGCAATCGTCGACGACGATCACATACACAATTGTCCGTGTGCCTATAACGACTAGCATGCATTGGTGGCAGACAATAACACATGCAATAGTGACATTGCCTTTAACAACCACTTGTAGTAATGTTGTTGTAGTGATGTTTGTTGGTCATGATTAGCATCGACTAGATGCAGAAGATCATAGTTCCCAATAATTGTGTGGCAAATAAGATCAGCATAATTGGGTGGACGCGTGAGCACAATCGCACACCACGATAACCATTAGGGTCAATCGATAAGCCATGGCCATAGATGTGTTCCACTAGTGAGGAACTCGTGGATAGTGAGAACAATCACACGTGGGTGCAGTGGCATGACACGATGACTGATGGGGTCATCAATCAATCACATGAAAACTGTCACACATCATGATGACCATAGGAGGCACATAGGCGACGGTTGCATGCAAGAAAAAATGGTTCCATCCATTAAAATTATAGTTTTTCCCTTATAATTTTTTTTTAATTTCATTATGTGTCCCTTTGATAGTTCTACCATTCAGAAATCATATATTTCCATTGTATATCAGAAGAAAAAGTATAGTTTTACCCTTCAGAAATGAAATATTTTTTACTTGTGCCTTTAATCATATAATTAACTAATTTGATTTATTTTAATTAGATATTTTGATCAGACTTGATCCTGACTGTTTTTTGATTGTTTGACTAGATTTAGATTCGATTAATAATGTTTTGATCAAATTCAGGAAAAATCAAATTTTGATCAATTTTTTTTACTTTGGTCAACTTTAATTTTGATTAATCTAATTAGGTCAATGTTTAGCATAATTTTAAGCTTACCTAATTAAATAAATTGACTGATCTAATTTAGGGTTCCATACGGAATTGAAAAAATATAAATTATGATTTTTTTATAGTTTTCTTATATGACACATTGATAAAAATTTTATATGTGATAATTAAATGTTAATTATTGTTCTTAGATATTTGTTTAGTTATTTATTTTATTATGTTTAAAACTATAAAATAATTTTATTATTATTTATATTTTATTATGATTATAGTTATCACATGAGTTTTTTCTTTTATACTGATTAATATTCAATTATTATCATGGTTATTATTATTATTAAATTAATTTTGCATAAATTAGATTAAAAGATATTTAGTGAATATTATTTATAATTTATATCCTCATATTTTATCTGACTAGTAGTTGTCAAAATGATTAGTATTGTATGCTTATGGAATATAAATTATAATAAATATTTAATTATTTATAATTTATACATATTATAGTTGAATGTGATAATAAGATTATCTTAATAAGATAAATTATAAAGGTTATTATAGACTACATTAGAAAAAATTAATAGTATTATAGTACATAGAAGAAAGTATAACACGATTATGACTCACATTGATAGTTAGACTTAATATAGTATTATTGTACTTATTGGCTTATTTTTAAAATCTATAAAAAAATACTTTTCAAAAATTTTAAAATCTAATTAATTTTAATTTTTTTATATCTTACTAATTAATGGGTCAAGTGAGAGAATATTAGATTATGTAACCTTATTTTATTAAGTAAGATATATTATATATATGAACAGATTCTAAGTATGATTATCGACTAATAGAAATAGTGTCTAATTATAATAGAATTTTTTAGGAAATAACTTTTGTATGGGACTCTTTTAATTACCATCATAAATCATTAGCTTTTGCCTATAAAAAGACATGATCGACAAAACAAAAAAAATTAAGATTACAAATCTATTCTCAATCTTTCTTAATTCTTATTTCATCGCTCATAGTGATCTTGTGAAAAATAAAAAAGAGAGGAGAATACGAGTCTAGTTATCCTTACATATCGATATCGGTGTAGCACTTGGATCCCACGAAGGTATATTTGTAAATTGAATAAATATTTTTTTCAAATGACATCAAAAAGATATACGATCTTCGTATTAATCTATTATTATTTGATTTTGATTATGACATTAAAATCTTTCACAGTTACATAATTGAATCTCTTTAGTAATGTTTAAGTAAATTATTCAATATGTTATAAGTTTTTATTGGTTGATGAAGAAATTTTCGGCTTGCCATTTTCTTGAACTAAATTGTATTGAAAAGACTCGACAAATTATTTCACATCATCTTGTTATAAATCTTCCACACGTACAACGATACCAAAGTTAGCCATTCTTTGCGGCAATGTACTATCAACCCCGGTCTTTATCTGTACTGCATGCAAAGTACTCTTCTCTCTTGTCTTCCCAAGAGTGCACAAAGTCTTCCCTTCCTCCTCCGCTTCTCCTCGAACCCTGATACTTCCCAAGACAGGAACTCGGAGATGGATCACGGCGGGATGAGCGAGATGGGCATGAACGCCTCCTCCATGACCGAGCCGCACTACACCCACATGACCTTCTTCTGGGGCAAGAACTCGGAGATCCTCTTCACGGGCTGGCCCGGCACCAGGGGCGGCATGTACGCCCTCGCTCTCGTCGTCGTCTTCGCCTTCTCCTTCCTCCTCGAGTGGCTCCACCACTGCCGCCTCGTCAGGCCGGGAGCCGGCCGCATCGCCACGGGGCTCGCCCAGACGGCGCTACACGCGCTGCGCGTCGGCCTCGCCTACCTCGTGATGCTCGCGGTCATGTCGTTCAACGGCGGCGTGCTGATCGTCGCCGTCGCCGGGCACGCCCTCGGGTTCCTGCTCTTCGGCAGCGCGGCGTGTCGGAAGACGCCGCTGCAGCCGGCTTGCGGCAGCAAGGGCGATCTTCCGCCCATGGCTTGCTGATCGTTTTATGTGTGGTGAGAGTTTGAAGTCTCGTGTGAAGTCTTACATCCTAATAAGCCTTACTTGTATAAGCTGTGACAGAAGGCATTTGAATTCATCTATCAGAAATCTCTTTGTAACCATCATGCATTTGTGATGAAGAAGAATGGTTGGTGGCTTGTGAGCAATTAAGACTGCAACAACATTCTTGCATGATTCTGAAATAACACAGGCTATTATTATATTTTGTTGAAATCTGTAAGTATTGCGATTGCTTTAGAATTAAACATTTTGCTACTGTTTGTCTGTAAAAAAGGGATGCTAATCTCCCTTTGCTTCACAGTAGATTCCTAACATGGATGGATTACGTTCCATGTCCTGTAGTCCGATCAAGAGAAGTAGCCAATGTCACTTTTGAGATGATTCTATCACTCACTTTTTAGCTTTAACTGCGTCTTGAACAAGCCAGGTTCTGTCTCTGGATTGCCTTTTGGTTTTGTTAGAAGCTATTCTTTCGCTTAAAGTGAACTCAATGATCGAACACTTGTTAGAAGATTACAACACACCATGCATGATCTCTAAACCTCCATGCAGAAGCTTTCTCCTTGTGGAGAACTACATTTCAAGCACCGACCAGTAAGCTTGTTTAACAAAAAGCTAGCAGACTAACTTATCTGGACCAATTACATAACTCTCTGTTTCAGGTTCCAGTGAATGCTTCTGCCTGTAGAATACTTCTCATCAACATTGAAGTATACTGTTCCTACCATATCCATCAACACCAGAATCAAAGAGCTGACTTCAAGCCTCTCGTACGTTACAGACGGTCTGAATCATGCCGATGGGTTGGTCAACTCCTTTAAGCACATCAACATGAATATAAAGAAAGATAGCTGATGCCAAAGACTATCCAAACAAATGAAGTCAACTTGATACGAATGTGTACTACCAGTTATATCTACATGGGAAGTACGACCAAGTATCTACTCACAGGTCTAAACCTGCTTTCGTCGCATGATATAGAATCACCATCACAGTCGCAGCATCTCACATGGAGAGGGCACAACATTGTGCTGATAGTTGCAGCTTCTCATCCCATAAAGCCTAGATTGCCATGGTCAGTAGTTACCACAACACAACCATAATAATTTTATGCAACCTCTCGACAAAGAACAATGTTGAAGAACATATCAATTGAATTCAGAGTTTTGCTCAGAGATTCACCTTCATAAGCAATATAGTAGCACAAAGATTGACTATATAAATATTGATATATACAACAATAACAAGTTATAATATTCCAACAATTTGAGGCCAATAATATGAATTTTTTTCAGTCATTGAGCTTTGTGTAGATCAATATCTGTAGATTTGATGATTTAAGTACACTGAAGGAGTGGTTTATGACTTATCTTGAAAAATAAAGAGAAAAGCGGTGATTTGCCACAGATTCTAGTTCATCGCATGTGATGCCTGAAAGAGAAAGGCAAATGCAATCCAGTTCAAATTGTCATCGGGGGGCATGAATAGAGACATTGCATGATCATGAAGGAGCAACTAACCTTAATGTTTCCTTTGTTCCTCGTCGGACTTTACAGCGAATTGTTGGGAGACCGAGGCGCTGATGAGCCTCGAAACGGTGACATCCAGAAAAACCTACAAACAGATTCTCTCTTTTAGATATGCTTGAGTTATAGGAAGATCAGTATATCTCTTGGTAGTATGAGTACCATAGTAAGCTCCATCCACCTCCAGCACATCAATCTGCAAGTTTTCATGAATTTGATAAGCAAGCATTTAAGCATATGTGATAGTTGAATTATTTGTCTATAAAAATTGAAAGAAAATTGAACAAGAGGATTCATTTTGTGTAAAGCACCATCTGACATTGGATCAATATCTGTGCATTGAACATTCAGAAACTAGATGATTCATCTTACCATTCCAAGGAGAATTGTCACACTATATAGCTCCAAAATCCAAAGGAGGTTGATCCAATTTGCAAGTTCATTTATTCTTTGGAATCTTAAACCAAACATCACTAGGAACTTCATAATCATTTTAACAACCATTATGTTACAATCTTTTTAGAAGTATATATAAATTGGATATAAAGGGCCATGAGAAGGAAATTTCTTTTACAAATCTAAGCCTACTGAATATGATTGTGCAAGCAACAAACCTATGCTGAGTTGTGTTAGCGTTTATAGCTGACAAACTTTGGAGTTGAACATATTGTTGTGTCAACATCATAGCACATTCTTGAAAAATATAAGACTATTAGTGATAACGACCACGTTTGCCCCTTAAGAAATGTTCAGGATGCCACATATATGGAATCTACATATTGAATTATAGTAGACCACCTTTGCCTTACGTATGGAATCTTCAAAGTAATGCTAGCTATTTGCCATTTGTCAGTATATGCATCTCACCCAAAAAGAGACTCTTGTCCTTAATTGATTATTTCATCTACTAAATTCTTTTTTTAGATTAAATTTTTTTTATTTGTTCTTCCCATCCTTTCTGAAGAATTTTGAAAGAATGAGCCAAACTCAAAAAACTTTTATCTATATATACCTATGTATACGGAAATATATGCATATGTCCAGATATGTAATAGATATATATGAGACACCACTTGAACTGGGGTTACATAGCTATTTTCCGTATCACCCATGCTAAAGCTAATTTCATTCATCACTCGGCTGAATTCTTTGGCATATAATCACAAGGGATTACAAATTCCTAACGACATTGTCACAAGCATATTGTAATCATGAATCGGAAACTATTTTTAAAAAGCTGTATTGTATATAAAAGTTATAAGATCTACAAAAGGTTGTGCTAGCATAATGATACGAAAATTTTGACATTTGCATTTCGTTTATGAAGTATAACATCATAAGGTATTGGTTCGCACCCAAAATTTTGGAGCACTATTAACTACTTTTTTCAGCCATTCTTTTATATCTAGCATTTTCCCCACTAGATCCATATGCTAACAATCAATCATAGGCTGATTCCTGATTCCATGTTATTTTAGAGCCATTTTTGTTGGTTTGGGACCATTGAACCTCTTTTGTCCATAAATTGGGTAAACCTTGATGGTGTCTTATGTTCAGTCCAGGAAGTTACTGGAACCCATTATAGAGAAAATGATGCTACAAGAGCATAGGTCTAGATTGTATAAAAACTTCTTATGATAAACACTTTCTATTTTGAAAATTGGGACCTTAACAAACAAGAAGAATCCTCTATGCTTCAAGGGACATCACTAGCATAGAAATTCAGACCTCATGTATGGCGTCATACAAATCTTGGAGAAAAGTAATTGAGCTGTCCATCCACTTCATTTTTAATCTCTCTTTTAGTTTTCCACTCTTAGGAGACTTAACTTCAGTGAAATCGTACTCAAAGTCCTGTTTGATTAGATTAAATATACTCAATGTAAATCCCCCAAAAAACTAGATTATTTAGTAATAAGTTATAAGCAACACTATATCCTCTCCTAAACCGAAATCAAATTCACCATTTTCTTGCTTGAGAAAACATAAAATCCTGGACCAGATGGATTCACACTTGCACCCCTCCAACCAGCTTCGCCTATTTTTAATAACAGTTTCATATTTCTGTTTAACTTTTTCTTTGTAGAGGATACTAATTTGCAAAAGATCAAATGCACTTCTATTAAATTTATACCCCAAGGAGGAGAAAGCTACCACAAATAATTTTTAGTCTGATTGCTTGGTACGTCCTATCATATCGATCTCCTAAATCCTTGCAAACAAAATCAAGGCCATTCTACCTGAGGTCATTAATGGCAGTCAAAACAGTTTTTATCATAAAAGTCTCAACCTGAAGTATTACATGGGTGTAAATAATGTCCTAAATAGCGACATAAGAATGATAAACACGGAGCCATTCTTAAGCTTGATTTTGGAAAGAGATTTCATGTTATTGAGTGGGAAAACCTTATTGGACATCCTAAAACATCAAGATTTTGGACTTAAATGGATGATCTGGGTCAAACACATGACCTGTGATGCTAAAAAATCATATCCTGACTATTAATTTCATAGTAGGCACATCAAGGGTATGCTCGAATGGTTCTTTAAGCATGAAGTAGCAACCATTGCATCAAAGGATTGATTCAAAAGTAATGAAGCATCCAAATTTTCCAGTATGCTAATGGCATAGTATTTACTATTCAGGATAAACAGATAAGGCATAAATGGTCAGGCTCAAGGTACTCCTAACTGGACTAAAGATAAACTAAGCCAAAAGGACTTTTTTCTACAGTGATTCCAACTTCACCAAAGGTGAAATGATTGCAAAGATCATCGGTAGCACCACACAAAGCCTACCCAAAGCCTATCATTCAAGCATCTCGGCCTTCTACTTCATATCACCAGATGACAACAAACAAAATGTGTTAGGATTAGTAAGTATTTTAGGAGTACTAATTAGATGCGAACTTCTTAGAGGATTAGGATTAAGATTCGGACTAGGAATTCAAGTAGGAGAAAGGGTCATTAATGAATTAAGGTTTATTGATATAAATACACTATGTATCTCAAGACCAAGAGGGAGAAACATAGAGAAAACAATTTGAGTGCTCTCAGGATTTTCTCTAGTGGATATAGGAGATTGAGATAAACGTGATGACGTACAAGAGATCCAAGGATTGGATTTGGGTTAACGCAAGACACATATTTCGTATATTTATTTTTCTCATATAGTAAAGAATTTGATTTTCTCCGTGTATGTAGGTCTAGAGTGTCGAGCCATATAAATATTTTGATAGCTTTATGATTATTTATTTATTTATTGGTATCTGAGATTTCTATTTTGGTTCCGAAGTCTTCTCTCCCCCAACAAAATGGCTATACCTACAAGTTGAATTCAGTCTAGACCTTTGGAAAGTAAAGCAACTTTGAGGTTCCTTGTATGATTTACCAATTTGCATCACGTAGCAAAAGAACAACAATTGATAATCCTAAAACAGTGCTTTTGAAGAAATATATATCTATAAGAACCGAAGGAAGTTTCCTTACAGGTTCCTGGAGCCCAATTTGTCTAATGCTCTCCATAAGCTCCTTCACCTTTTCGGGGTCGTTCGCCCGCGTCCGCATCAGCGGCCGCCGAATCTTGTTAAGAGGTAGCTCCAGAATCGCCGGTCCTCCAGATTTAGGCTTCGAGAATGGAACCCCTGAAATGAAATCCATACAGGAACACGCTTAAAAGCAAAAGAACGGTTCACGAGAAGCGAAACAATAGACTACGCTCTCGATCAAAGGAGCTGCAAGGGCAGAGAGGGAACCATTGGAGGACGCTCTAATCGGACGCGAGGAGTAGCTGCAGAGGGCGGTATGGGTAAGCGAGACAAGGTTCGCCATTTTTGGTTCTCTACTCCTCGCATCACACGAAAGAAGGAATTAGACGGGCTCGCCGAACTCGAAGTTCCCAAAAGAGCGATACTTTCAGTAAATTTGTGCCCAAAATTATACCCATGAGTTTATTGGATGGATAGTACGGGTCATTGTGAGCCCCGATGTACACCATCTATATTCTTCAAGGTACGCAGACGAGTACTCTGTGGTAAGTGACACGTTTACTTTTAATCGGTTCATATTGATGGTCGTCCTTTTGGGGACGAAACCATTTACCTCCTGTTCGAGACGATCTACCCGCGATTTGATTGGATGAGGTACGTGGGTCAGAGAGTTGCCCATCGAAGTTGTGGAGGGCGTGACGATAAATAATTCCGCGCGCGTAAGTGGACGGTTCTGTTGGACTCCGGTTTGGTAGTCTTGGCGGCATCAACGGTTCACACCGGTTCATCTTTTATGGTTCGGCCGCGAATGCGTGCGGCGATTGACTACTCCTCGAAGGGGATATTTTCCAAATCGAATCGACGTCTAGATCGATTTAGTTAGCATGAATCGAAAGCTGAACCCGTTAGAAATCAGGATCCAATTCCAAGCCTATATATTCCTCAATAAATTTAATATTTTATATTTTTAGTAATATATTTTTAAAATATTGTTATGGTAAAAATAATATAATTGGCATGTTAACCTGATACGTCGACATGTCAACTTTACTATCAATATGATTGAATTGTGTGATCCATGAGTCGATTCCACATGACCAATTTGTGAGTTCCACGTGAAAGATACTTCGACTTCACATGATCAATACATCAGTTCCATGTGAAAAACACGTATGGTCGATATATTTATTTTATAGGATAATGCATAAGCTTCACATGGTTGATCATTCATCGTCACCTCATGATATCGGGGAGAGTAAAATGCAGAATGGATTTTGAAAGAACACCGATAGAACAGTTATTCAAATAGAAAATGTCACGGTAGACAAGGAACGAACTCACGATAAAACTTAAATAAGATCGAAAAATAGTTCACCACTAAGTTAAAATCATAAAGGGATACAGAAATTCACCACCTCAAGGATTATAAACGAGGATACAGAATGGAAATCAAAAGACTCACCACTCAAGGACGCATCCAAGAGATATAGTGTTTTAGGAGGTTCTCTAAGAGAGCTTCTGCCAAGATATCATCAGTTTCTAAAGTTTTTTCTAAGTCTTAAACACCAAAATAAATACTAGTGCATGAAACAACCCTTCGTGCATAGAGAATTTCAAAATCAAGTGTTTACAACTGCTAACCAACTCCTTTAATACATTCTTTGGTCATGAAGAAATGTTCACACTTGCTAACCAATTCCTTTAATGCATTCCTTTGTCACGAAGAAAAGCATCTTGAAACAACTTTAACTTTATGCAGGGAATATGCTGATGAACTATCATACTTGAGTGGGCTGAGTTAAAGATTATGAGGCATCATTATTGGCTGAAAAAAATATCATATCATAATCCAAGTTCATATGATCAGATTGTAGTAAATTAGACACTCCCGTGTCAATCTCCCCCGGTTGAATGAGACTTGTCCTAAGTCCTTATTTGATTCATCAACATGATTATAAAAAGGACTTAAATCAGCCACATTAAATGTTGGGGATGCTCCATAATCTTCAGGTAGCTCAATCTCATAAGCATTTCTGCCAATTCTCTTAACCACCTTGAATGGACCATCAGCCTTTGGTTTTAGTTTTCCAAATTTGCCCGGTGGAAACCTCTCCTTCCTTAGATGAATCCAGACCAAATCACCTACACTAAACTCTACATGTTTTCTGTGTTTGTTGGCAGCATGCATGTACCCCTCATTTTGCTTCTCAATGGTTGCTTTCACACCCTCATGCAGCTTCTTTATCTGCTTAGCTCTTTCATCAGCATCTCCACTAAATTGCTTTATTGTAAAATGAGGAATTAAGTCCAAAGGACTAGTAGTACCATAAACAACCTCAAAAGGACTCTTACCAATACTATGATGGATAGAACGATTGTAGGCAAACTCAATTTGCGGAAGAATGACATCTCACTGCTTAATATCCTTACCAACATAGCTTCTAAGCAAATTTCCCAAGCTTCTGTTCGTTACCTCAGTTTGCCCATCGGTCTATGGATGATGCGAGCTACTGAAATTCAAAGAAGTACCTAGCTTCCTCCAAAGAGTTCTCCAAAAATGACTAACAAATTTTGAATCTCGATCAGACACCATAGTTCTTGGAATACCATGCAATTTAACAATCTCCTTACAATACAAATTAGCAATATGAGATGCATCATTCGATTTATTACAAGGAATAAAGTGCGATATTTTTGAAAATCTATCAACAACAACTATGATAGAATCCTTGTTCCTTTGAGTTCTTGGCAATCCTAAAACGAAATCAAGACTCACTTCTTCCCATTGAGCATTTGGCACGGGCAATGGAGTGTACAATCAAGAATTTTGACTTCTTGTTTTTGCCAAATGACACACTCAATATTGCTTTACATGTCTTTCCATATCTCTAAACATCTTAGGCCAATAGAAGTTTGATTGAATAAGAGCTAAAGTTTTATCTCTACCGAAATGTCATCCCAAAACACCACCATAAGCTTCAACTAGAATTACTTGTCTCAAAGAACAAGATGGAACACATAAAGCATTAGCTCGAAAAAGAAAACCATCAAAAATAAAAAATTATTGAAAGTAACCTAATTTGCAATTCTACCATATTGAGCTGAAATCCACATCATTCTCATAGACATCTTTGAACGTCTCAAATCCAACAACTTTGACTTTAATTGCTGATAATAAAGAATGCTTTCTACTCAATGCGTCAGCAACCATATTTTGAACACCATATTTGTACTTAATTGTAAAATTATAAGATTGCAAAAACTCCACCCAAGCTGCATGCCTCTTGTTTAGCTTGTGTTGGTGATTTATGAACTTTAATGCTTCATGATCTGAATATAGCACAAATGACTTGGCAAGAAGGTACTAACTCCAATGAGATAAAGCTCGATATATGGCATAGAACTCTTTATCATAGGTAGAATATTTCTTTCTTATATTATTCAGCTTTTCACCAAAAAATGCAATCGGCATTTTGTCTTAACTCAAAACAGCACCAATTCCCACATTAGATGCATCACATTCAATCTCAAACACATTGTAAAAATTTGGTAGAACTAAGACAGGAGCTTCGGTCACCTTTCCTTTAAAAAGCTCAAAAGCATCATTAGCCTCGTTAGTCCATTTGAATTTATCACTTTTCAGACATTCGGTGATTGGAGCGATAATAGAGCTTAAATTCTTGATGAATCTTTTGTAAAAAGAAGTTAAGCCATGGAAACTCCTCACATCATGCAATGAAGCAGGTGTTGGCCAACTAAAAATAGCTTCTACCTTATTTTGATCCATCTTTTGAAACAATATACCCCAAAAACACAATACTAGATGTAAAGAAATCACACTTCGTTAGATTAGCATAAAGCCTTTGTTGTCTCAAAATAAGAAAGATTTCTTTCAAATGATTTATATACTTCTCTTCGCTCTTGCTGTACACTAATATATTATCAAAGTAAACTACAACAAATATTTCAATGCATGGCTTAAGTATGTGATTCATAAATCTCATGAAAGTATTAGGAGCGTTAGATAGTTCAAATGGTATAACCAACCATTCATATAAGTCTTCTCTAGTTTTAAATGTTGTTTTCCACTCATCTCCGGGCCTCATTCTTATTTGGTGGTAGCCACTCCTCAAATCAAGTTTAGAGAAAATAGAAGCACCACATAATTGATCAAGTAAATCATCTAACCTTGGAATAGGAAAACTATAGTCTACTGTGATTTTGTTAATGGTGCGGTTGTCCACGCACATTCTCCAAGAACCATCCTTCTTATGCACCAATAAGGCGGGAACTGCACAAGGACTCATGCTCTCCCTAGTTAACCCCCTTTTCACTAATTCATCAACTTGCCTTTGAAATTCTTCATGTTCCTTGGGACTCATTTTGTACGCAGCCTTATTAGGTAGAACAACCCCCGGAATAAGATCAATGTGATGTTAAATGTCTCTCAAAGGTGGGAGGTCATTTGGAATCTCTTCTAGTATAACATCATGAAATTCCTCTAGAATTAGTTGCATGATTTCTGGTGTCTCCTTATGTTATTCGTTCTCCTCTACTACCATTAGGGCCAAAACATGACCACCCTTGTCTAATTCACATTTGCATTCACCATAAGACATAAAAGCATTAACTTCCTTCTTTGGTGCACTGATTTCGGAAAGTTGTAATGGAGCTAAGATAATCTTCTTTTCATTCACCTTAAAAGAATAAGTATGTTTATAACCATCATACAACACCCTTCTATCATATGCCAAGATTTTCCCAACAGCAAATGACAAGCATCCATAGGAGCAATATCACACCACATTTCGTCTTTATAATACTTGCCAATAGAAAATGAAACTAAACATCTTTTAGTTACTTTGATGTCATTTCCTTTTTGCAACCAATATAATTGGTATGGATGTGGATGAGGGATTGTGTCCAACTTCAGCTTCTGCATCATTTCCAAAGAAACCACGTTCTCAAAAATGTCACTGTCGATGATCACCAAGCACACCTTGCCAAGAGAAGTGCATTTAGTGTGAAACATATTTTTTCGCACCCAACTTTCATCATCGGCCACATAAGACACTTGCAAGCTATGTTGCAATACAATAGACAAACCGTGATCTGCATAAGTAACCTCTTCCTCATCTTCATCATATTTTG
>LVTN01000034.1:632679-651693 GCA_001649415.1 Musa itinerans
CTTCGATATCACCTTGCTTTGGACAGTAGGCTTGAAACTTCCTCCTTTTGTATAGCCTTCTTTTGAGCCATACCGAGAACTCTTTTCAAACTTATGTTGCTTTTCAACTTTTAATGCCAGCTTGCTGACATCATTTAATGACCAATATGGCTGTAGTTGAACAACTTTAGCAATCTCATACTTCAGACCTCATAAGTATCTTGCAATGGTTTGCTCTTTCGATTCCACAAACTCTCATTTTAACATCAGATTATCGAATTCTGTAGTGTACTCTTCCACACTAAGATCTTTTTGTTTAAAATCATGGATTTTGAGAAAGATCTCTTGCCGATAATTGTCAAGTAAATATTTTCTCTTCGGCTCCCTTTTCATTTTTTCCCATGTCACGATCTTACTCTTCCCCTCACGTTCTCTTTGTTTTTTTAGATTTTTCCACCAAAAAGATGCATTTCATTTAAGTGCCACAAGTTTGACCTTCCTTTGTTTTGGTGGTTCATGAAAATCGAAAATTCTTTCTACTGTATTAAGCCAATCGATAAAGTCATCAACATTTATTTTACCTTCAAACTCTAGAATCTTCAATCTTGGGTTATATTTATTCTACCACTCGTCTTGGATTCCATTTCTTGTCCGACATCTTCTCGACTCCCTTGGGAGAGAAGGTGTATCTTCATCAGAAGTATATTCATAGACATCATTTTCATACTGGTTTTATCTACTTCGAAGTTTTTCAATTATTTTATTTTTTCTTGTAGACTACGTAGCAATCTTCGTAGCTGCAGCCTCAACGACTTAGCGTCATCTTCATGGTCGCTACATTCACCAACTATATCTTTTTCATTCCGCCTTGCCATGATCTCTAGCCTTTAGCTCTGATACCAAACTGATACCGGGGAGAGTAAAATGCAGAATGGATTTTGAAAGAACACCGATGGAACAGTTGTTCAGATAGAAACTATCACAGTAGACAAGGAACGAACTCACGATAAAACTTAAATAAGATCAAAAAATAGTTCACCACCAAGTTAAAATCACAAAGGGATACAGAAATTCATCACCTCAAGAATTATAAACGAGGATACAAAACAAAAATCAAAAGACTCACCACTCAAGGACGCATCCAAGAGATACATAGTTTTAGGAGATTCTCTAAGAGAGCTTCTGTCAAGATATCATCAGTTTCTAAAGTTCTTTATAAGTCCTAAACATCAAAATAAATACTAGTGCATGAAACAACCCTTTATGCATAGAAAATTTTGAAATTAAGTGTTTACAGCTGCTAACCAACTCCTTTAATGTATTCTTTGATCATAAAGAAATGTTCGCTAACCAACTCGTTTAATGCATTCCTTTATCATGAAGAAAAATAATTTGAAATAGTTTTAATTTTATGCAGGCTGATGAGCTGAATTGGCTGAGTTAAAGATTGTGAGATATCATTGACTGAAAAAAATATTATATCATAATCTAAATCCAAAAATATTATATCATAATCTAAATCCATACGATTATATTATAATAAATTAGATGCTCCCGTGTCACGTCAGTATCTTATAGACTCTTTCTAAGAAAAAGTTAACTGCTTGTGCCCGATGAATGCCACGTGAATGACAATTATGTAATCCGACACATAATAATTATGGTCAACTTCACACCCCTATTACTGTATAAAACATGATCCCAAGCACCAACTATAAACGAAGGTGCACATGTATATCCAAAGACAAAACAATTTAAGTTCGACTTGTTCAAAGAAAATATTAACTTAAGATAAGCTAAAAAACGAATCATGTTATATTGGAAGTACACAAGTGCAAAGTTTTCTGATTCCGATCGAAGATTCGTACCGTCCCGATTATTAAATGTACGACATTTCAAATCTTGCTCCGAGACAAAAACTAGTCCAAATCCTGGCATACGGTGATGCCACCTCCGCTGTCGCATTTGAAGAGATTAAGGCGAGCCGCAACATCCGACGGTGGGCTGCGGCCGCGCACGCGGGACGTGGTCGCAATCTACTCCGCTTTTCCCTATTCCGCTGGCGACCCGCATCCTGTGTCGCGCTCCGCCGCCCCTGAAATGGCACTGCCCCGCCGAGCACGTCGCCTCCTTTCCCCCGCAACAGTAGGCCGCACACCGGTCCACCCTGCAAAACATGTGGGCCGCAGCTGCTTCGCCCCCGTTACCTCCTTTATAAACCGCACGAGTCAGCGACACCCGCACCGGCTTCCGCAGACAACAGCTCGTCGTCTTCCAGCTTCCGCCAATTCCACCACTTCAACGAGACAAACTCTCGTCGTCTTCTGCTTGCTTTCTGCTGGCCCATGAATGCTTGGTCCGACCTCCCGATGGAGCTCCTCGGCTCCATCCTCGAACGCCTCCCCGTTGTAGACCGAATCCGCTTCGCCGCCGTCTGCTCCTCTTGGCGCTCCGCCTCCGGCGCCCACCTCGGCTGCCCGCCCCCGCCACAGTCCCCCTGGCTCATGCTCCCCTTCAACCCCATCTTCACCCCCACCGGCTCCGCCGCCGCCTTCTTCAGCCTCGCTGACCGCAAGGCCTACAGGCTCCCCCTCCCCGACCCGCCCGTCTCCGACCGCCTCGTCGTCGGCTCCTCCCACGGTTGGCTCGTCACCGCCGACGCCGACTCCGAGCTCCAGCTCCTGAACCCATTGACGGGAGAGCAAGTCCGGCTCCCTTCCATCACCACCTTCCCCTTCGTCGACGCCGTCCGTGACGAGCGCGGCCGTGTCACCCGCTACTCACTCTGCTTCGGGGACGACATCCCGCCCGAGCCGTTCGAGCCGGACAGGCTGAGGTACTTCTTCTACGAGAAGGCCGTCCTCTCCTCACCTCCGTCTCGCTCCTCTTCCTCCTCTTCTTGGGGAGGCTACACCGTGATGCTAATTCACAACCCCCTGTTCGGGCTGGCCTTTGCGAGGGCCGGCGACGAGTCGTGGACGCTCATCGACACCCCGTCGCAATACTGGGTAGACGCCATCTGTTCTTCCAGCGGGCAGTTCCTGACGCTGGGGTCCATGGGCAGGGTCGAGGCTTGGGACCTGGACGGCGGACCCCTCCCCTCTTCCACCCTGGTCGCCCCCAGCTTGGGCTTCTACGACTGCTCCAAGTACCTGGTGGAGCTGCCGCGGGGGCAGCTGTTGCAGGTCTACCGATGGAAGGACCCGGTGCAGTCCAATTGCAAGTGGGAGCCTCGCCCGCTCTACGTGGAGTGCGTCACTACCAGGGTGAAGGTGTTCAGGTTGAAGGTAGACGATGCCAAGGGATGCGTCTGGGTTGAGAACGAGGGCGAGAATTTGCAGGAATTCGCGTTGTTCTTGGGGAAGAACAGCTCGATGTGCGTCAAGGTGAGGGAGTGCCCTGAGCTGAGAGGGAACTGCATCTATCTCACGGACGATGGCTCGTGGTCGTATGAGAAGTGCCATGAAGTGGTTCCAGATGTGGGTGTGTTCGACCTGAAGGAGAAGAGCCTCAAGCCCTGTGGTGGCTATAATTTCCAGTGGATATGGCCTCCTCCCGCTTGGGTAATTCCCACTGTGACCTAAAAAGAACATGATTAAGTAGGACCTTTATATTTCTTTCATATGTAATTGGAAGTGTGACTGCAAGTTCAAGTGCAATTGGAAGGATTCCAAAATCATGTTCTGGTTGTTGATCTTCATCGCCGAGAACATGTCGACAGTCCCTGTATCTTCTGCACCGTGCCGGCGTTGTGTCGACGGTGACGCAATGTAGATCATGAGTCAAATACTCCATACCCTTCCTTATACACCAAGCTTTAGCTGAATACAAGGTGGGATCATTGGAACTGATGAGGATAATAATGGCGATAAGACTCGGGTTGACGTCAGCTGCCCAGGAGGACGCCTCGGTTGATCCGACAGAGCCTGGTCAAACGAATCGGGACCCCGGCCCGAGGCACATTAACGACCTGTTCAGGCCCGATCCTTCACGCCACGCCAACACCGCTGTCAGACGTTACTAGGAGTACGATCCTGCCTCCTGCAAAACAAGCACATCGGGAACAGTAAGCTACCCTATAAAAACTCCCCACGCCAGGGGAGAAGGGGGAGAGCAACAGATATCACTTCTCATCACTCATTAACTTGATCGTCAGAGGGGTCGGGCCGAGCTTCCGACCCGACCTGTGTGCAGGTGCGCAGACGGAGCTGCTTCCCCAAAGCCGAGGAGGGGGACCCTCCCCCACGAGAAGCCCCGACGGGTCTCGACGTGATCCGATCCGTGCGGCCGCTCACATTAGTAACCCTGAGGGACCTTGAGCAAGATCCCCGCCATTCGAGCTCGAACCAAACCGTGTCAACCCCGAGGCCACGGCGTAAAGTAACTTGATCGTCAGAGGGGTCGGGCCGAGCTTCCGACCCGACCTGTGTGCAGGTGCGCAGACGGAGCTGCTTCCCCAAAGCCGAGGAGGGGGACCCTCCCCCACGAGAAGCCCCGACGGGTCTCGACGTGATCCGATCCGTGCGGCCGCTCACATTAGTAACCCTGAGGGACCTTGAGCAAGATCCCCGCCATTCGAGCTCGAACCAAACCGTGTCAACCCCGAGGCCACGGCGTAAAGTTGTTTACACCAATAGGAAACAATCATAGTAGCAATGAGATACAGGTGTTTTAGCCTCTATTTGCAATGAATATAATGGATGGTATTTTATAATTGTAATTGATAGATAATAATGAAATCAGTAAATTATGTTATTATTTTTTATTAGGTGCTTTTACATATACCTCTCTTAAAACAACATATTTTTCTTATAGAATGTAGCATATATGTTTATCTAAATATTAAGATCCTTAGAGCTACCAATAATTTATTTGAGTTTAAAATCTATATATGAATATAAAATATCTAAAATACTTGTATTTCTTTTTATCATGACATCACAACAATTTTTAGTATAGGAAAGTTAATTAGAACTTCAACTAACAGTTAACAGAGCTTAACTAAAAAAGAATACATGGTTTTAAATTTTGCAGGAATATATTCTGAACTATAATTTAGAGAGATGAATACAAAATTATTTGAATTTTAAGGAAATTTTGCCTTTTTTCTATTAATTTTGACAATTTCATGAATAAAAGTATATTATCATTATTTCTATGTCACCCATTATTGAGAATGCAATTATAATGTAAACATGAACTAGAACTTCTAATCAGTAATTAAGAGGTTTGGATTCACATTTTTGCTCAAGCTTGATCCTCATAGGCATTTTAGATGTCTTGGCTAAAGCTTGATCCTCTATGTTAAACTTAAAATTTTATGTTGCTCTTAAGTTCCTTTAAATTTATGGATTTTTTTTTCTTCTAATTATCAGTTGACTTTAGAATGTTATCTAAATAAAATATTCCTTGACACTATTTATGGTCATAAGATGCTTAGGTTTCAAGTTTCATGAGCTTCAATAGTTTTAATCTAAATCAAGTAATAAAGAGATTAATAAACATAACATAATATAAATATTTGATAAAAACATAGTTATGAGAATCAAATCGGAGATCAACATGATCCTTGGTAAAAATTTAAAAATAGAATAAATTTATGTATTATATTAAATAAACACTAAAAAATATACAAATAATATAAATATAGAAATTAAAAAATATAATTGTTTAATTTATTTTATTATAAAATTGTTATATAAAATAGCATAATATAAAACTAACAAAAACGTCAACAAAATCTATAATTAATAAATTAAATAAGAAACATGGTCAATTCTTAGATGAAAATACGAGATTACCACAAGCCATTATATGACCGTTCATACGTTACCCGCATTGCTACCTACTCTCTTAGAGGAAACTTTCTGTGGGACTCACCTGCGGACGCCATTGCTTTAAGCAATGGCAAGGCGGGTAAAGACACTGGGAAGTCAAAAAAGGGGATAATATGTTTTCAGGTACCTAAGTTGCTTACATCATCAGCCGTCGATCAAAACCCGTGTTTA
Source organism: Musa itinerans (assembly GCA_001649415.1). Classification (NCBI taxonomy): domain Eukaryota; kingdom Viridiplantae; phylum Streptophyta; class Magnoliopsida; order Zingiberales; family Musaceae; genus Musa; species Musa itinerans. The sequence goes on from LVTN01000034.1 coordinate 638,667, forward strand.
TCATCTTCCTCTTTTGGATGGGCACTCCCGACTCGGGAAGCTTCGTTCCACTTTCTCGCCTTTGCCGTTCCCCCTCTTCGTTCCACCCCTGCTAGAAGCCCTACACATTTCCGATTCCGACGCATATATCCTCGCCATGAATACGAAGCCACAAATTGGCCGCGTTCTCATGAAGAATTCCGCTCTTTCGCCCAGAGGTAAGGCGATGATCCCTCATGGATCACGCACCATGGTGTGTTTCATCTGCTATCTGATCATGTTCCCGCTTGATTCTTTCATTAGGTTGTCCTTCATGAACGATCATCCGAGGTAGCGATCGTGCGCATAGTGGGATAGTGTTAAGTGAGGAGGTTTTGAATTCCTGAAGCCGTTGGATTTTTCTGCGTAGGGGAGGGGAGATGTCGAGTGGAGAAGTCAGGAAGGTCTCCCGTCAGGATATACAACTGGTAAGGAAGCTATTCTTGATTTTGTTCATCTTCTAATATGGAGTTCTCGGTTTCCTGTTATCTTGGTTTGTAGCTGTTAATGCTTATTCGAGCATTATTTGGTTATACGGTATTTAAATTGCTCCATCTGAATAATAATCCTAATTTTATAACCTGGTGCTATGTGAACTGCGGTTTCATTTAAACAGCAGATTATTGATTGTGTGCTGAAGTACTGCTTTCCATCGCATTCTTTTTATCGTCTGAATTATAAATGTGTTAGGTCAGACGACTTGATATAGGACAAACATAAAATGTGTGTGTTTCACTTTTGGTTTGTTATTGTACTAAATTTCTACGCAATGTTTCAGTTTAAATTATTTTTTCATTTGTGGATTGAAGGAGCTCTCAAATACTTAGGATTATTGAATCCATCAACAGTAATTAACATTTGGAGCAGAACTTTGTATCTGCTGTCTCTGGACTAGTACAGTAGACTAAGGCGAAACACTTCTTTGGTATTAGCAGCCAAGCACTTGAGTCCTTTAAGACCATGTAGAATTGATAAAGCTTAAGATATATGATTGCAGTCATTTGTCTTGATGGTTCATCATTGCTATATCTTTTTAAAGCCATACAACTTTGGAGCTTCGTGGGATTATTTGGTGCGAACAAGTGGTCTATGTAAAAAAGATCCTTTTGAGTTGCTTGTCTTTTTATTGAATGTGTTGTTGGACATGGTACTCATAAGATAATGGTAGGAAATATGTGGGATACTTCTCAAACTATCCTGATATTGTTAAAAATGATGCTCTTAAGATATTTGGAGATGCTTTAGGATACTTCTTCAGAGAACTATGTTTCTAAAATGTTGATCTTTTGACTCTAGGCCAGAGTGTGAAAGATAACGTGTTGTCAGTTTGCTCTTGTTGGTGTGTGTTCGGAGTTTATATTGGTAGAACCACACATATCACATACCCTTGTTCAATGTTACACATGCTTTGGAATGCTAAATACCAAGTTGTTCTCTATTTTTTTTTCCCATTAAAAAATCTGTATTAATGTTGAACTAAAGCACACAAGATATAAGAGATCATCAGTGTCTCATATGCTTGGTCATGCTACGTGTTTCATGTGGAATTTGCCATTATCTATTCATGCTTGACACACTATGTTGCAATTTGACTGCCTCGAGCAATATTTGCTTGTATCTGGGGCCAGGAACATGTCTTGCTAATATACTGTGGTTGATGTAGAAAGGTTATTTTAACCAAGCCTTGGCTGTGCTCCATCTCTCTGAGCATCACTGACATCACTACTTCTAATTAATGCCTCTCATCATATCGGTGCACTAGCATGTCTTCTCCAGAAACATTCAAAACCACCATTAACCTGAGATTCTGAATAGAATTTTATGCTTCTCTATTAATCATCACCAGCAAATGTGATTTTGCTGGACTGCTATGATGCCATATGCGACTCTTATCCATCTTTTCTAGTGTTAGTTCAGAAACTTGATGCCCAAATGCATGAGTGTCATAATCTTTTAACTTTGTTTTGTTGGTTTTTTAAGTTCGTGTTGCATTTCTTCTTTTCTGTTTTTAAGATGATAAGGGCATTTATCTCCTCATAGAAATATCTGCTTTAATTAAAAAAGGAATGTCAACATACCCTTTTAAGGCTTATTATGCTAGATAATCTATTGCCTGTTTATATCTAGTTTATTTATTTTTTACTGAAACAGGGACGTAATATTCTTTCCAATGTTTTTAAAAATTTTCAGGTTCAGAATCTTATTGAAAGGTGCCTGCAGCTGTATATGAACCAGAAAGAAGTAGTTGACACTTTGTCTTTCCAGGCAAAGATAGAGCCTAGTTTCACTGAACTTGGTAATTTCACAGCATATCATCTCTATCTATTGAGATTCACCACGTTGATAATTTCTTATTAAATCATCTTTATCTAATCCAAATTATTTAATGTGGATTCAAAACAATATATTGAATATACAGGTATGCCATAGAAGTCAGTTGACTGATTCACAAGCAATCCAATATATATTGACATTTTATGTCCATGCAGACTTATCATACATATGCTCATAAGACATTAATTTACATTCTACATGCTCTCATGATTTTATATTAAGATCGGTGTTTCTAATATTTAAATCTTGTAAAGTTGCATGATTGTGTATTAGATTGCCCTTTTGGCTCTTGTTGGATGCATTAAGTTCTAAGCTTCTCTCCTTTTTATTGCTCATGTTAACTACATCAACAAGAAAATCATGAAATGAGTTGAATATATGTCTCTAGACATTTCAGGTGCATTAGATCACACTCAATGTTGCTTATTTTTCATTAAAGTTTTACTTTATTCAGGGTTAGAAAAAACCAGTCATACTGACCAGTATTTACTGGTTGACTGTCTACTCTGCTTTCTCCTCGTTCTCCTCCGCTTCTCTTTTTATCCTTCGCCTTCTCTTCCTCCTGCTCTTCCCCCCTTCTTTCCCTCTTTCTTTTTGGTCCTTGCTGACTGGTACACTGATATAATCCTGTGTCTGTGTGTTGGTATCTACAAGAAGCATACCAAGGACCGGTATGGGACTCAAATTGAAACGTGAAACTGTGACTATTTCTCTTGATTGGAATATATCTAGAGTAGAATGTTGACAAAATTGTACCAACTCAATGATATATACCAAAAATGGCGGCATGTGAATATATGTTTCTTAGAAAACTATAATTTTGCATGCAAAGCAAGACGCCAATATGGTTGAATCAAGGTTTTAAATACTGACTTCAACAACTTATTGGACCAGTATGGTACTAAGATAATGAGCAGCATACCAGGAGGGTTATAGTTATACCACCTCATATCACTGGATGACATGATAAAGAAAAGGTATAGCAAGATTTTTGAGTTATATGCTCCATTTTATATCGTGGGTCAATATTTTATAGTTTATAGTTTATACCATGGGTCAATAAGTTGACTGATTCTTGTTAGGACCAATCTACAATCTTTGAACAAGAAGTAGAAATTTGTATGCTTAACAGAAAACCATGACCATTGTTGGGGGGTTGGATGTGGCTGCGGAAAAACTAATCAGATTAACTGCAACAGTTGGTTGTAATATTATATTTTCTGATTTTCCATTGTATTGCAAGTCTTTTCTTTCAATGCAAGGAAACTTTTGAAGTCGTATAATATAATTCTGCATGCTGATCACATTTCATCATACATATTTTTAACGGCGAACTAATGGAATAAATTCTCATGACTTTGCAACTGCTTATTTTGGTGAGTCTTTGTTTTTTTTTTGACATTGTTAGTTGATAGCACATTTGATGCATTTGCATGCTGGTATATGCTAGTATCTCTTAGTCTTATATGACTAGATTAATATGCATAATCAGAATTAACTAATTTATGAAGTGACCACTATGTTATACATGTTCTGTAGATATTCCTCAAAATTTGCATACCAAACTGCTGGTAAGAAGAATTTTGAAGTTACACCCTGGAAGCCTATGGATCTGTATTCAAAAATCTTATTTACATTTTATTCAAATTTTAATAGTTATTCCTTCTAATGATTGTCATCTTTGGTTGTTTTACAGTTTGGCAAAAACTTGAGGAGGAGAACCGGGAATTTTTCAAAGCATATCATATTAGACTGATCCTTAAAAACCAAATACTGCTTTTTAATAAGCTCCTTGAGAAACAGGTTGAGCTTATGCAGAAAGCATGTCCATCTGGAGTTGCTATCTTACCAATTCCAAATGCCTCCCATTCTCCTTGTATGTGCATTTTAAAATTTTGCTGCCATTACCTTCATTTTATTATTGTCCTTCAATTCTATTAATTATTGTCTGGATTTTGCTTATATTTCATAGGTATCGTCGCTATATGCAATTAGATTATATAACTTTTTAAATACATGTTAAAAGCCAATATGTAACTTTAATAACATACTTTGTAACCTCGAGGCCTAGAAAACAATTTGATACTAGGTAAAATGGTACTGTTTATAATAATATTTAGGAAAAAGAATTAATTTATGCAGTGTTTTTAAAAACATTATGCACTAGGGTCCCAAAATGCTCGAGACACTAGGCGCTTGCCTAAGTGAAGCGAGACGATCCCAAATATTATATATATATATATATATACTGTTATGTTCTAAGCAATGTTTTAAAAGGGGGTGAAATTTGAGGTGGGTGATAACTGCCAAGTAGTGTTTTTTTAACCATCGTTATATTCTAAGCATCATTTTCATATTAATGTGATGTTCCTACCTAGATGGACTATCTCCTAAAAGTGCACCACCTCAAGTTGGTGTAGCAACTTAATCGATGAAAGACTATTCCTTATAAAATGAGAAAGAGAGGATTGAGGAGATGGAGAAGTAACCGACAAGGCTGTGGAGGAAGGTGGGCGATGAAGGTTTAGTGGCAAACTAAGTTGCAGATGGCGGCAGACGAGTGATAGGGTTTCTCTCGTTGCGTCTGGCGTGTGTTTTGGTTTTGGGGGGGGTTTTTGGTGGCCGCGAGTTAGTGTAAGTGACAGTAGTTGGTTCGATTGAGAACCAGCTTACTTGCCCAATTGAACCTAGGCTCAAAGTCGACCCGAGTTGACTCGAGCGTGTGCCCAAGCGAAGCTTTATTGAAATGTCTTGTCCTGAGGTGTTGAAAGGCGCTTAGGTCTCTCTTCACCCGAGCATCTTTTGAAAACACTGATTTTATTAACATATATCGATATGAATAGCAAAATATCCATTACCAGATTGGAATTTGATGTAGATTTCCATCTGTTGTTAGTTATATATTTGTATCTTCCAAAACAGAATAGATATTGCAGTAGACATTTATTTTACTAGCAAAATATGTTTGTGGTCATTACTCTGAATAATCTTTTATTGCACCAACTCACTCATTAATGGGTACTATGGTTAGCATATCCCAGATAGTGCTGACCAACCAGGTTTATTGGTTGGTTACCCTCTCCATCTTGAATGGGTACTATGGTCCAGTAATATGGAGGTTTATGACCCATCAAATTGTCTAGGTGGGAGATTCCCCTCGTAATTTTTCCCAAAACAAATATAAGATATGACCCTTCCATCAGCATGTTCTCCATTCTGAGGAAAAGGAACCTCCCAAGGAAGAACAAAAGAGAATGAGGGACTATCTAATCTAGTCTGATTTATTAGTTATATCAAGTAGGATAATCAATCTTAAGTATAGTCTCTGAGGCTTACAGTCTCATATATTTATAAGACTTTTAAGAAGCCTTGTGGAGGAATTCTGTTTTTTTGTTGAGACATCTTGTTACTTCATAAAATTATATCTAAAAAAACCTCTGGAAGTTTCAAAACAACTCCTAGTAGCCTAATGTCTTATTTAATGCTATTTATTAGTATCACCGTAAGTAGAACAATGAAACTCTAAAACAACATTTAGAAAAACAAGATAAAATGAAAAGAAAATATGGACCAAAATCATTAGAAAATAGAAAATCCAACTGAAAGATCCTTGTCTAGTGTTAGTCAAGGTGGGGCCTTTTTGACGAGGGCTGGGGATTAGTTCTGTAATTCTCATAATCTGTCTTTTCTTCTGTGCATGCTGAGGTAGTGTGCATATTCACAATCATGGCTTTAAAATTGATGAAATCATCTTTGGTGCATAAATTATCAAATCCAAGTCCACAAAGTGGTTCGTACAGGGATGAAAATCGACAAATCAATGTCTTTTTTGTGTAGTTGGTCTGATGAAAATATTTCAACTGTTGAAGATCTTTTGGTGAGATGCCGATACAGTTGAACAAACTGCTGTTTTAATGGCTATTCTTCACTAAGCTAAAATTTGTTAAAATTTTCATAATACTTGAGAATTCTTCAGATTGATCTAGGGGTTGTTGGGGGCTTCAGGATATAATTAAGAGCAAGGAGAAGGTAGATGAATGGGCATTGATGCTTGTTTGAATGATGCAGAAAGGGCAGTTTGCTGATTGAGCAAATCGATTGAAGATTATTGCATGGTAGCGATGATGCATCAGGCTATCTTGAGCTTCTCAAGCTGCTCGTTGATTTTTCCAATTAATTGAGTCTGCTTTATGATGTTCCACGTATCTCTTCTAGGTATGTATTCTTCATCAATTTGGGCTACTGTAGAAGATGTTGGCGTCATGAATTGTCATTGGTCATTGGAATTGCCTCACTATGAGATGCAGGTTAGCGGACAGGTGCTACAATAAAGACATTGATGGAGGAATGGAGTAGAGGTGTTATCATAGCAAAGAGGTGCCTTGAAAAATTGTGTTGCCATTGTCATAGAAAAGGGATATTCATAAAAATTGTTTAAGGGCATTGCTAGGTATTGGAAAGAGATATTATAGATTTGTTGGTTCCCCAATGATTGTTTACCAGTAAAAATTGTATAGAATGTGAAATAGGGGTATGGCACTATGAACGACAACATTGAAATTACAACAGTAATGCAAATACTATCCTGGTGAAAGCTGCTAAAAAAATGAACTAGTTGCCACTGAATGGGGATGGAAGCCCCCTCTATGGAAGGGGTAGGCTGATGTGGAATGGGATCTGCCTGTCTGGAAAGGCTAAAAGGCTGAATGAATGTGGAATCAGATGAGGCATTGGTGATTATTTTGAACAGAGAAGAATCTGAGTTTATGTCAAAGGGATTTCGTCTCTTGCTAGCTTTTTTTTATGATTGCTCCTATATTTACAGAGAGGGAAATATCTGTGCACACTGGTCAGCACAGTGTGCTAAGAATGCAAAGACCACAAAAACTTGGAGAAACGAATGGCCTTCAGGTTTCTCTTCTCTTTTGTGCTCCGAGGGGCAATGGTTCATTATGTAATAGGTTTCTTCAGCAATAATATTTTTCTCAAAAAAAAAAGTTACAACAGTCATTGCCAGGATTGCCACATAGAACCAAGTACGATGTATAAATTATCAGCATGCTGCGAAAGATTGTAGTGGGAGAAAAGTTGGCCTCTATAACTCCCTAGTGTTTTCTCTAATATAGGAAAATCCCTTAGACTAGTATGATCTATTTATTGTACAAAAAGAAAGAAAATCACTCTTAGGTATAACCTCTAGGACATACAATCACATACTATTTATAGGACCACAAAGAAGCCTCGTGGGTGGAAAGTTTTATATTAAGAAATGTTTACAAATTCTTTCTATAGACATCTGGAGAACTTTTTAAACACAACTTGTAGTGGTTTGAGGACATAAGTCTATGTACTAAAAGTAGGACTCAGTATTAACATGACTCATAGTGAGACTCTAAAGTATAAAATAAAAATAAAAATAAAAAGTGATAAAAATATATAAGCAATCCACTAGAATGTATAAAAAATATATGTAGCCAAAAGTTGTTTACTAGGAACAGCCAAAATGGACAGTTAACAAAAAGCAAAGATCGCTTATAGAGCTTGCAAGTTAATGGGAAAAAAGAAGATTACATACTAAAGTATCAAAATAAAATAAAATAAAAAGTGATAAAAATATATAAGCAATCCACTAGAATGTATAAAAAATATATGTAGCCAAAAGTTGTTTACTAGGAACAGCCAAAATGGACAGTTAACAAAAAGCAAAGATCGCTTATAGAGCTTGCAAGTTAATGGGAAAAAAGAAGATTACATACCAATTTCTAACATTTTTTGGGATCTACATACTGCATCCCTGAAATCATCATTCAAGGAAATGCCCAACATTACACACCATTGTCATTTATGTTAGTATAATACCTTTCCTCCAAAACTTTTAAATCCAAAGATTTATACCTGAGGTTTTTTCTTTGTTTGTGATCTTCTTCCTTTCATGAATGTTGATCTGTATACCAATCCATTTTGAAAAGTTTCAGTAATCCATCATCCAAACTTTTACATTTTAAAGTAGTTGGCTCTTCAAACCCTTCAAATTACATCTTGAAAGTACTTGTCTGATGAATGAAACAAGATTATTTAGTAGAAGAATAAGATTGAAACTTCATCATGGTCTGAAGAATCACAAGAGAATTAATGATTTAGGGTGGGTTTGGAGGTGAAATTAGGTTTTGCAAAAAATAAGGACCAAAAAGGACAAGAAGATTATTTTTTAAACTGTGTGTGAACTAATATGCATGTACCAGATATTTTAGAATATGAAAGATCCTACCGCACATACTTTGGACTTTGGAGTTTAAACAGCAACCATGTACACTGAGTGTATGATAATACTCATGTATCAAGTTTCCATAGTGAATCTTATCCAATATTCATATCCATACCCATTGTTATTCCAGATAGCAAACGCTGATTCAAATATGAACATGTGACAATAACTATCCAACTCGATTTGATACAAACGTGATTTCTAAAGGATGACTAATGCTGCATACTACATAGTGGCATGAGAAACAAGTGCAATGCAGCTGTGTATAAGGGGATCATATACAGAACAGAAGTTAGATTATAATCTGACTTGAAGAGATTTTTCTATCCTCTTTCAAAATTTACATAATTTGTTAAGTCATTTGGTTTTGTTGATGAGTATTGAACCATCAGTGTCATGATATTATATTCCTATAGATATATCTTACTGCTATCACCTATTCCAGTGCTTCAAACTCCATCATGCTATATGTCTCAACATGCGTCCGCATCTTCACGGCCAGATGGCATGTTTTATAATGGAGATTTTTCAAGTGCTCTTGTAAATGGTATGTCATCAGAACATCAAGGGAACTATCTTGGCAGTGATTCATCAATTGTTGCTGGAATTATGCATGCTTCGACAAGTGTGTTATCTGCACATAACTCCAACATGGGAAGGATTTCTGGACTGAGTGAGACAATAATAAAGTCAGAGCCTAACTATTTAAACAATTCTGAGTTTCCATTCGTTAATGATAACATCATCTTGGAAGCACACCGACCAATTGGAGATGCTTCAGGTGGATCCTTTAGTAACTCAGAATTGACTGGACAACCGGCAAACAGCACTCTCCTGGATGTTGATACACCTTTGCTTGGATTTAATCAGATTCCCCGAAATTTCAGCTTTTCAGATTTATCAGATGACTTTGCTCACTGTGCTGGTCTGTTTTAGTCACCTGACTTCTAAGTGCAATCTTTTTGCCCTTTTTTGTGCTTTGTTTTTCTAAAGGTATATATTAATGTTGTATTCTTTTGTTCAAAGATATACTAGAGAATTATGATAAATCTCCTTATCTTCCACCTGATTCAAATAACTTTCTGGACTCTCCAGCAACAGAATTTAAAGGTATTGCTTTGCTGTTCTTTTATCTGTCTCTTTGCCATATTTATTGAATTTTTCCGTGTTGAATTGAGATTTCTATAATTTTCTTACACTTGTTTAGAGGGCACTAGGAAACTAGACACTATATCTGAAGGGGTTAGTTATGATGGCTTTCGAAGTGACTGACTGAACATATAATGTGTTTTCCTCCAAGGTAACTTTCTACGGCCTTCATTTTTTTCAACTTCTTTTCTTCTCTCTTTTTTCTCTCAAAGAGTAGAGACAAAAAAGAGGCACTTTTATCACATCAATACTGCATGAAACTTCAGGTAACTGCCTATGGTTTCATATTCTCTATCGTGTAAACCATTGCAAATTCGTGGCGGTTCCCCTGTTAAAAAACAAAATTTATTTATATTGAGTGTATGGGACAAGCATCTGACTTTTCTGTGATTGATTATATAGGATTGCACAATGCTGTCCTCTACAGTCACAAATTATTATATCGTGGCTGTCTTCCTGTTCATGCTTGATTACATCATTTTAAATGACACTACTAATGTGGTTAGCGGTACCCTCTTTTCTCTCATATGCAGTATTGTGTGTTCCTATCAGATATACTGTTTCTCACAACATGCAAGTACATCTTATGGCAACAGTGAATTATTTAGAGTCCATGTATAATTAGGTCCTTCCCATGAGGATATATATTTAATCTAATGCTATTTGCTGATGTGACTATGATCATGGGATGACGACGGGAGCTATACTGTATTTTAGTTCTTACACATTTGTCAAATTCTGCTGTAGGTTGACTGGGCATCTGTATATATGGGATTGACAGGCTCCTTATTCTTCAAATTTCAGTGGATCCTTCTCAAGTGGTTTACTTCATGCGTTTTGCACAGTCACTAATGTTTTCTGCCATTGGAACTTTCTGTAATGATACTTGTAGTTGAGCAACAAGTTAATTTGTTTCATACACATCATGCTATCGATGCATTGTTTTGGTCCATAAGGGAGGCACTCTGATGTTGTCTTTGCATTGCGAAAGACCTAGGTGTTAATTTCCGTGTGACAACATATCGTGTGTCCCGTTTGTTTTATTTAAAATGCTGTATAAATCTCTCAACACTGTTGCCACTGGGAAAAATTACCAGAAAGAACACGGCTGGTAGTCTCAGACTTGAAGACACTGGTATATCACTACTGCATAAATCTCTGTAACCAGCCCTATCTATTTGAGTAATCGTCGCTTCTGACTTAGATTATTGTTTGTCATTCTTACCTACATTTCTAGTAAAATTGAAATTTGGATGAATGGTTAAATTTTCATTGGTTGATTGAATTTCATCAAGATATATTGGTCCTTCAGCTTTTACTTTTTTTTTTCTGTATAATTTGCCAACATTATGTCTTGACAGAAAATTCTTTCTGTACTTTGTGTCTGCTTCATCCAATGACTTGATTATGGGGAAGATGGAATTGGAACTCGATTGACTCGAGGTGGTTTTGGTTTCAGTTATTTAACTGTTCGTTCTGGTTGTAGATAGTTCTGGTTCCTAATTGGAATTGTTTTTTATATTAATATTTAATATTTAATATTTAATTTCCATCAAAGTTTATGTAAAACCAAATAAATTTTTATTACCTTCCGTTTGTTCATTTGTTCTGATTTGATTCAATCATCAATAAATGGATCTCAATTGGTTTAGGAGTACCCAATTAATCGTGTGAACTATCTACGAATATCAAAAATAGAAACAAACAAGATAAATAGGTAGAATAAATTTAAAATAGTTAAGTTTCATATTCTTCATTACCCTAATAGTCAATTTAAAATAGGGAGATAAATAAATAGGTAGAATTATTTATTTTAAACTAATTTTAAAATAAATATGTAGTCTTCGTTACCCTAATAGTCTAACACCAACTCATTATCAAGAAAGTGTTGAATCTCGTACTTTGATGATGAAATCACTTGATATATGTGTTTATGATTTAATCTGCATTTTGAGTGACGCAGGATACTTCGATCAGGATGAGACAATTAAAGCAGGAAAATCATGTTGGGCCGGAGGAACATGTCAGAAGATTGGACATCGAGCCGGTGGATCGGTCGACGTATCGACAGAAGGTTTCGGGTCGTGGATTCGGGCATCGGGCCAAGAAGAGCGGATATTGCGCTAAGGATATCGGAGTTGCGGAGTCAACTGGCCGATTGGGCAATAGGCTGCAAGAGAGGACGATGCGCCGAAGAATCGGACGAAGCGTTGAGGGACCAATGACATGCCGGACAACTTGGTTAATTGCTTAGGATTAATTGTCTCGATCGAAGTTTTGTTTTAAGTGTGCAGGATTAACTACGATGAAAGTAAGACATGCAGCAGGAGTTACACCGGAGTCAAGACTATGATCACGTTGGCGAGTTCCGACGAGCTTCTTTCGCAAGCTCCTGGACTTCTCGGATTTGTTCCCACAGAACCTCCGACAACCGTCCGGACTTCCGTCGAACTCTCGAACACCCAACGTGATCATAGTCTTGACTCCGACGCAACTCCTGCTGCATGTCTTACTTTCATCGTAATTAATCCTGCACACTTATCTCAACATAAGGATTAGATAACAAATGACAATTGACTTCATCATCAAAATCCAAGATTCAACAATCTCCCCCTTTTTGATGATGACAATCAATTGATAACGGAGTTAACATTAACTCCCCCTATCTATATGCCATACTTGAGATAAGTCATTCTTGAATTCAAAGACTTTAAATTCAAGAGACATATTGATAAGTTAAAATCATTTAACCTTATCAATACTCCCATCATGATTCCTATCATGATGTATCTCTCTGAAAATGATGTCAAGGCATGACATCCATTTTCAAATCTTTCATATCAAGTGTAAATGATGGTAGCAATTCATCATATGGTAAGATATCAACATGTAAAACTGCAAACTAAGATTTTGATATCTTTACATGATGCACACATTTCAAGTGTTTTAGCAATTATAGCATTTCATCACATGGTAAGATATCAACACGTAAAATTACGATGCAAGTTCTTGATATCTTAACATGGCAATCAATTCATATATGGCAATCAATTCATATATGGCATTTATAGTATCAATTCATATATTTCCCCCCCTTTGTCATCAACAAAAAGGAGAACGATATAACCAAATGTTAAGTATAAGTGCGGTGCCATAAGTAGGTTCATGTCATTTTTCAACAAAGAGTGATAGGATACCAAATATACAAACATCTCAAAACATGACATGTAGATAGCTTTGAAAACTTCTTCCTTTTTATTT
>LVTN01000034.1:651766-700281 GCA_001649415.1 Musa itinerans
TCCAAATCAGCGTTTAGACATAAATCGGTTTTATCGTACGAACATCATATTTCAGTTTGCGCTTACATTTTGATTTCCATCATAACTGCAAACTGCCTTCTACGCATTTACAAACGTGTTTCAAAGTTCAATATTTTCAGAATCGGCATTTAGACGTAAATCGATTTTATCATACGAACATCATATTTCAGTTTGCGCTTACGTTCTGATTTCCATCATAACTGCAAACCTCCTCTATATCTTTACTTTAACTGCATCTCGCTTAATCACAAGTGATTTACGAATCGGCTTTCTTACCGAGATCGCGTTTATCGTACGAACGCAGTTTTAATCGTCGAAAGTTTTCCGCTGCACTAATTCACCCCTCCCCACTCTTAGTGCTCTTGATCCTAACAGAAAGGACTCCTCGACAACTGCATTAGCGCTAATGCAAATGTAGAGCAACCCTTTTGTCGCTTGGCAACTGTCGGTGTCGACGTAATTGCTAAGCGGTGAAAGGGCCACTCACTACGTTAGTGTTAACGAAGTTGTTGAGTAATGTCGCTCTGCATTTGTCAACACTGATACAGATGCTGAGTAGCCCTTTCGCTACTCGACAACTATGTCGACGATGATGCAGTAAGCGACTCTTTCGGCGCTTTCTATTTATGTCAGCATTGACGCAGTTGTCGAGCGGTGCTACTCTACATCTACGTCGATATCGATGTACTTGCCGAGCGATGTCACTCTACATCTGCATTAGTATCGACGTAGTTACCGAGCGACGAAAGGGTCGCTCAACATCTGTATCTGCATCGATGCCGATGTAGTTACCAAGCGACAATGCTCTATATTTGCATCAATGTCGATGCAAATGTTGAGCGACGCTTTCGCCACTCAGCAACTGCATCGACTCGTCTCTTATCGTAGTTTTTCTCATCTACAAAAGTCACCCGCAGCCCCAACGGCATTGCCATTCACCACCACAGATGTTTGCCACCACCAACTAGAATGTTGAAAATATCATTTTGTCCATTGTTTTCATATTTTCGTCGATAAAACTAAGGTAAATGGATTTAGATATTTCACTTTCATAACTATAAGAATTTTAATATAAATTTAATATATAATTAGTCCACAAATAACAATATGTTCCTCAAAAGACCAAATTAATTTTAGCTTTTTAAAAAGAACTTTTGAATAGTGCGTGGGTGAGAAGTTAGGGAACATGTGATTTAAATTATTTTGATAATAATAAACTAAACATAATTTTTTTATCAAAAATGAAAGGGAGACATTCAATGGAAACAAATTTTACTAATTACTTTGTTTTTTTAACAGAAAAATAAAATATTTAAAAAAGTGTTACTCGTGTACCCGAAATTAGAGATATTAAAATCTTCACTAACATATAGTTCAATAACAATAAATCATGCTCCACTTGGAGTGGTCAACGAGTAGTATTCCCCATCACTAACAATAAATCAAGTACAAAGAAAGTCTCAAGCAGCGAGGAAATCAAATTTGCATCTAAAACATTTCCGAGTTCAATAATCAGTAACAAGAATTATCTATATAGACTTCTTGTATCCTAATGCCTACTTACTAGGTCAGCTGGCTTAATGTTTGCACTTCAAAAAACACAAATCAATTTGACAGGGAGGAATTCAGTCTGCCTATGGAGCAATCACGCTCACACAACAAGAATAGAAAAGAATGGAACAAGTGGTGTAAAACCCTGAATCATGTGAGCTCCAACCTATCTGGAAATTTACTATACAGTTGCCAATATGCAGGGGTATCAGCAAACAACTAATTGACAAGATCAACAAGTTATGTAGGCGGCCGAGGAGATTGATTTGGCTTGGTTCTTTCGATGACAAAATGATCGACCACCCTCGCTGAGTTGATGGGGTCTGGGCCTGAGGCAGCTTTCCATTTGCTAGGAAACCGCCTGTGATGGCTGAGTTGCTGCGGCAGTCTCACTTCTGCATCCCATTCAGGATCCAGCTTCCAACTTTTCGGAACCTAATCATCCAAAATATGGTCATATGTCATTCTGAAATGCACATTGAATGGTGGCTCTTCATGCCCATCTAGAAAATAGGGAATTGAAATAAATTCTTTAGGAACATATAGAAGTATGCTAACTGCAGATATGGTAATGTGGAATGTAACCAAAATTTGATTATAATAAAGAACTATTCAGAGCGTGGTAATCTCATAGGGAAGAAAAGTCTCATGAGAACACCGATGTAAAATGCTTGCGAATCTTTATCATCATCTAGCTAGAAACACTAGTTGCAACTGCAGGCCCACTACATGCTGCAATATGCAGATAATGCAAATTTTGATATGAAAGAAAAGATCTCTTGGAAAGCAGATATCGGATGTCCAGAATCTTACTATCTTGACCTGAACACACCATAAATTACTTTCTCAAAAAATCTGAGAGGTAATTTCCTTTTTTATATTTCGATGTTTTATTCTTTTGTGTGTGTTGGTTGAGTTTAGCAAAGTAATTTAAGAGTCAAGGCAAGATTTGATCCCAGGACTTCCTACACTTGATATTTTTATTACCACAGCTTGCCAACACCTTCATTCCATGTTATATGAAAGCCTGATTTAAATACCTTGTCAACTGCAAGGGTGAAGACCTCAAGATCGCCATCAACAGTAATGTGAAAGCGGGTGAATGCCTTGTAATTTGCTATCCGAAGTGAAGAAAAGGCTTCATCAAAGTGTATGTGGAACCAATTGATACAGATGTACAAATAGCTCCCAAATATGAGAGATACGACGGGAGTTGAAAATACCCAGAAATAAAGGAACACAGAAGCATAGTAGATGATGGCACTGCCACGTGACAAGGACTCCATACCACTATTGCATATGTTACCTCTAGTGACAGCCATAACCTGTAAAAATTGACAGCAAAATTATAATGATGAAGCATGAAAGGTGCCCTAGTAAATAATTGATATTACCTCCGGAATATCAAAGGCAGACATAAGGTACTTTATGCATGCAGGATACAAACCAAATGTCCATTTCTCCATGCGAGCACGAAGTCCAGTGGGATCTGGAAAGTGCTCAATTTCCATAGCCCGATACCATTCATAAAGTGTGTGATAACCTACAAGAAGGATGTTCAGAAAAGCCGATAGTTAAATAGACAACTCAAAGAATTGCATTACATGTCATTTCTCTCATCCTACATCGGCTGCCTGATTACTTTAATGGTTATTATGATAGAGACCACTTAGCACACTGATTTTGAGAGCTTGCCAAAATTACCATAGCTAATCTTTAGGCAGAGAAATAATTAATAACTATGTTTTGTTTGTAATAACAGCATTCAGGAACATTATATTTTGCAATCTGAAGGCCATAATGAATGTACTGAAAGGAGCAAGTGCTTCCATCTGGCAACTGGTACAACTTGTAGATCTTCAAATCATCACACATTAATTTATAGGCCACTGTTTTTATAACAATATGACTTCCCATCAACACTGTTCATGTCACATATACACTTAATTTTTGTCAATCAAATGATTTATATATGGATGATGCTACTCGCAAAGAAAAGGAAAGAATATTTCGGCACCTGAAGTCGCTAGAAGATGATTACGAATACATATCTCGATTCCCAACTCTAACAGCAACATTAGGATAAATGAAGCAACCATATGTGCAAGAACATGAAGAACCCCAATTAGAGCACGTTTCTTTCGTGACAATTTTGAAGGAACAAATGAATATGATGACATCATCAATATCAAAGTTCCTGCTGAAGACACATATGAATATTGCAACATGTAAACAAAAGCATTGCACAGTGTAGTCAAGAAGCTTTTCAGGCGACCCAGCCAAGAATCTTCTTGCAAGATCTGGATGACATTACACTGCAATGTGAAACATTGAATGATGAGTTCAAAAGATCTCATGTAGCTACTATGTTGATATGGTCAGTAGAAAATGCTGAATCTGGAAAATACAACTGCAAAGCTCTATACATATAAATAGACTAGAAGATCATGTGATGAATACGGATATATCATTCATAGCTCTCCAAAGTTTCTTCAGGAAGCTCATAACATAAGATTTTCTTAAACCTGTTTAAGAATTTTGCATACTTGCATTTGGTACATGGAACTAAATAAACCTGACTAGATTTAAGTTTCTACGATAGGCATATAACTGTGCAACCACAACTTTTTAATGTTTCATCATAACTTTTTTTCAGGGTACCTGCCACAGTGGGGGATGAGCTTAGATGTCAAAATATATTAGTGACATATAGTCCTGTATCTTTAATCACTTACAAGTTGCTATAAATTTTAGAAAGATAGTCTATGGTACAAAAAGAAATATTTTAACTCCAAGTCCAAGAAAAATAATCATAAATTATTATGAGCATACCAACCACTAGATATTATTGAAATTACATGAAGCTGAACCGACTGAAGAAACAAATATTTGATGACAACTACTCATTATGACATTCGAATTGATGATTTCTTCACTCAAGTATACCGACTGTCTGCTGAGATGATGAAACTGATGGTACTTTGTAGAGAAACATGTTCTGATTATTCAACAGAAATGGAAGAGTAATTATTTTCATGCTGTTGATTACCATAAATTCAGTACCTGTACCAAGCATCTTCCATTAAGAAGATAAATCACTTGGTCATATTGCTTGTTCAAATGCTGTAAGATAAGTTTTAAAGAAAGTGGCACATGTCTTAAAGATGCCGCTGTCTCATTAAAGATGCCACTATCTCATTCGGTGTACAAGTTACTTTATGCAATCAACAGAGACCTAGCTGTGTGAAATATGTTGTTTGGAATAACAATGATAACAAGATTCACAATTCAATATTGCTCAAATTAAAAAAAAAAATAGCGCGACAACAACACCTGTGGGAACATGGAGAAGACCAATACGAAATAGATAACACCACCAATTATATCAAACTGCCAATTCTTCTTGCGGAATTTTAAAATGTTACCCAGTGCTATCTGAAAACAGATAGTCAAGTAAATCACACAATACAGTTCCAAAGAAATAACATAATGTGAAAAAAAGACTGCAGCACAACAAGAGGCAACATACTGGCAAAGTGGCAATTGTACAAGGAGGGCAAGGTTGAAATTCTTTTGGCAAAATAAATGTAAAAGCTAAAATAAAATTTGTTTTACCTTACTGGAATCATCGAAAGATGGGTATGTAGCCTTGCTGTCATACGCTGCACCATGAAATTTGCTGAAATTTTTAAAAACATGTGTAGGATGCAAAAAGGCCCCACCACAACCATTTACAAGAAGGTGTTGCACATGAACAGGCTTCTCTGATGGCATGACAGAATGGCGCATGTAATGATGCAAGTCTCCTGCTATTCGAAGTTTACATCTTCCCTTCAGGTAGTCGCATATTAAATGAGAAGCATTCTTCCCAGTAGTCTCATTCCAGTACCAATCAAGGAGCCAATTTGGTTCATGTGTCATGACAATAACAGAGTCATTCTCACCAATCTATGGAGACCTTGGCAGAAATAGAAGATCAAAAATAATAAATCAACTTTAATATGCAGAAAATTTTTCATGTTCATAAAACAAATTATAGAAAGATCTTAAAGCAGCACTTCATCAAGAACACAAGTAGGCAAATTTGTAATATGGTTTTTGTTTGCATGATACAAAGAGGTTAAGCATTTCTAAAACCATTCAAGGTGATTTCAGCATGTCTAAAGAAGATCATTAAATGTATCAGTAAAAAGAGGAACAAATCTATAACACCCCGATTAGTTCCATATCAGAAATGGGTAAGATTAAGATTAACTTATAAGGATCTAACGAGTGTACTACTATCAACTTCAGCTTAAACAATTTGGCCAATGGTTTAGGCCAAACAAAGTTGATAGACTAATTAGCCTATCGGACCCGAGTTGTGACATTTGGTATCAAAGTCGACCTAGTATTTGGGCATAGTGAGGGGGCTCGAGTAGAAAAGAGCTACCTGTGGATGGAGTCAGAGAACTCGTCACGACGTAGAGCTACCATTGGGCTACGGATACCCATGGATGGAGTCAGAGAACTCGTCACGGCGTAGAGCCATCATTGGCCTACACTTCACATGCTTCATGCTAGGGTTTGATCTGGGATGTTGGGCCTTAACGAGAACGTTAAGCTCTTGAGTGGGGGAGATTGTAACACCCCAATTAGCCCTATATCGGAAGTGGGTAAAATTAAGATTGACTTATAAGGGTCTGATAAGTGCACTACTATTAATTTCAACTTCAGCATTTTAGCCAATGGTTTAAGCCAAACAAAGTTGGTCGATTAACCCATCAGGCCCGGGTCGTGACATTTGGTGTTAGAGCCGATCTAGTATTTAGGCATGGTAAGGGGAATCAAATAGGAAAAGGCTACCGGTAGATGGATTTAGAGAACTTATCACGAATTGGAGCCGCTATTGGGCTACGCCTCACATGCGCTATGCTAGGGTTTGATCTGAGCTATGCTAGGCCTTAACGAGGACGTCAAGCCCTTGAGTAGGAGAGATTGTAACACCCTTGATTAGTCCCACATCGGAAGTAGGCAAGACTAAGATTGACTTATAAAGGTTTGATGAATGTATTACTATTAATTTCAGCTTAAGCATTTTGACCAGTGGTTTAGGCCAAACGAAGTTGCTAGGCCAATCAGAGGATTCATCACAGCATGGAGCCACCTTCGTTTGGCTATGCCATGTGAGGCTATGGGTTATATTGGGCCTTGAAGAGGACGTCAAGCTCTTGAGTGAAAGAAATTGTAATACCCCGATTAGTCCCATATCGAAAATGAGCAAGATTAAGATTGACTTATAAGGATCTGATGAGTATACTACTATCAACTTCAGCTTAAACATTTTGACCAGTGGTTTAGGCCAAACAAAGTTGATGAGCTAGTTAGCCCGTCAGAGCTAAGTCATGACAAAATCAACATAAAAACATATGTACAAATATATGTATATAACTTAACTAGTACCATTGGACCAGCAGTTCCATGTTTAGTCCATTACACTACAGATAGCTTTCTTTGGACTTGACTGGTTGCAACCTAGATTAGATTAACTCCCTAGTCAACATAGGAAAAATTTGTATATTTACACACCTAATAGTATAAGCCCATGGACACAAGACAAAATGTAAGATTAAGGTAGCATATTATCCTCAGGTTTCCACCCACATAATCTCGTGTTTGTCATTGGTAGCTCTTGAGGAAGGAACAATGAGTAATTTCTTAAACTAAAAAAATTGTTAGCTAACTAACTTCAATTGGAGTTTCTGCAAGCACATCATACATCAAACCCTTGTAGTGATTTTATATAAACCATTAAGTCCCTCATGTAAGATATCATAACAGAAATGACAACAATAAAAAGTATACCATAGGTGAAAATTGGAAGAAAAATGCACCTTGTCTTTACACAGCTCTGCAAAAAACTTGAATTGGTACACATCAATGTCACAATGGAGAGCCAGATCAAGACCAAATATCCACCATCCCTTTGGAAGTTGCAAGGCAAAATAACTTTTCTTCTGAGGCAAAAGCCACCCACCTAACCAGCTCTTGTGACATATGTATCTCATGAAAGTATGCAGACCGTCAAACCAGTCTGTAAAAAGAAATGCAAATCTAACATCAATTTTGGTGTCCCTTGGCAAGACAACATAGTGTTAAATAAGCTGCATTTTTGGTAGCTAAAATCAAAACCTCATGTGGAAATAAAATAACATTCCTATATGTTTTCTTATGAAATAACAAAATGCCAGATGTGAACGATGTTTAGCAATTTTTTTTGGAACTCGTGTGATATTTGGTTTTATTTAAAAAGTACCATGATTTCCAGGAATTATGAAGCACTGAGGTCCATCATACTGATGCAAGTCTGTTATTCCAAAAGGAATCTCTGGCTTAATTAGTGCTATATGCTCAGCCTTATACCAGGGTGGAGGCTGCAGAGCACTCTCAAATGGACAGAAAAAACGCTTCTCATATGTAAACATGGAAGGGTTAGGGTACCTGTACAATAACCAAATTAATTACACAAAGCTTGAAAAACTAAAGAAATTCTTGAAAACTGAAACCATCAGTAGGAACTAAATATTTTCATAGATTCCAACCATTTAAGTGATCTACCTTTCAGCTTTTTTTATCTCAGATACGGCTCTAATATTTACTCACTGGCATGAGAAATATTTTTCGATGCAAATGCGACAATTATAAAGAGTTAAAGACATTAAGCATGGAGACATTCTTGTTCTATCATGAAAAGTTGGACAACCAACATTCTATGTGCTTTTCATGCACAAAAAAATGGATATATTTTCCAAATCATAGAAATTAGCATCAAGCACCCACCTTAGCTCAACAGAACGATTATAACTTTGGATTCAGTATTGGTTTAATGCTTATAGTTTTTTACTCTAAAATTGTGATAAACAAAAGGAAATGAATATTTATGCGCATCACTACATGCAATGTAGTTAAAAAAAATCATACGCAACATCTCTCAAGATGAGTCTATTTACAGCAGCATGAAGCTTCCAAGTCTGAAGCAATGAGTGGCTCAAGTTTGATTATCACAATAGCACCAATCTTGGACTGAGGCTGCAATTTAAATCTTTTAACCATTAATTCTTATAATATTCTTCATCCATGGTATCATGACCAATAACAGTTTAACCACCGTTAAAACTCAATGGTCTAACAATGCTAGACCATATATGCACAAGAAAGCATTTGTCATAATAGTCCTAAAAAGAGTCAACCTTGTGCATACTCAGGACCAAGAACATTGACATAAAAGTTGTTATTAACTTGTGTTGAATGTTGTGGGTGTACCACTAATTGTACTTAAAAGACAATAAAGGTGGCAATTATAACTAAAATAAAAAGTTTTCCACTGTTAGTTTTTCTAACTTGACAATTCATTTCCATGTAGTGAAATGGTCCTGCTTCATCTGCTACTCCCTTATACTCTGCAACTCGTGTATCATTTCTAATTAAAAAAGTCAACCAGGACAATCGACGCAAAAGTTGTTGTTGCTGACTAACCTTAATTTTATTCATCACTGTGTAACACATTTATTATAGATGTTTTAACAGTCAGTTTTTAGCCACAGAAACTGATTTGTACTCAGCATCAGAAGTTACTTCGAGTCACTGAAGAAACACAAATCATTACAAGTATGAATAATATATCAATATTCAAAAAAACTTTGACACTTCTATTGCTTAACTTTTGAGGCCAATATCAGAACATAATGTTTGTCTATTGCTTTCAAGAAGAAAATCCTGCTACAATTCAAGAGTGCAAATGAACAACGTAAGTTTGAGCATTTGATATAGAATTTCTAACAGGCTTTCGGGGTTCAGAATACTAAAGTACTAATCTCTAAAATTTGGCTTCAGTTGATATTCAGATGGTTTCACTTAATAAGTGGATCTCTTCCGATAAATGGAAAATTTTTGACTTAAAGATCATAAGACAAAGATTAGACCAGCTTACGCTAAATCTCCTCCAATAAGAAGCAAGTCTCCACGTGGAAGAGCATACATGGGACTATCAGTCTTAAGATGAATGGAAGGTTGGGCTAATAATCGAGCCACTGCATATGACGAGTTTCCACCATCCCCTGTGTCTGCAACAAAATCAAACCATAGCTCATCTCTTTCATTAAGGTGGTCGTACAGCAGATCACCATCTTTAGCCTCATCAGGAACTTTGTTCATTGCAGCCTGGTTTCATCATAATGCAAAAACTTGTGAGAAAGAAAAGAGTTTTAACGAGCACTGAGCTCAGATTCAAGAGGAACATTTTTAAAGGGAAAATTGCATACAAACTAAATTAAAAAATAATGAACTAATCATGAAGTAGATTAAGACAAGAACAAAAAATTTGTGATGTCATAATCTGTTATAGAAGTTGTAGTTTACTTGAAACTTGGTCAAGTTGACCCAATTAGTTGATTCGTATGAGTATATCCCATTGGACTCATTACCAACCTAATCAGTCTTTGCATTATACTATAAACATTGATCCCAGGAGTAGCAATCAACTGCAAAACATAAAATAATGCACTTGACATCACAACAATATGAAAGTTGAAGAGTTATAAATTTCTCAAAAGTCAAACCTTAAAATGAAGACTGATAATTCAAATTAATGGATATAAGAGTATACTGCTCAATTATATTCTAGTAATTTGGTTTCCGATCACTTACTTGGTCACCTCTGTCATTTAATCTATCTGCAAAGGTTTAAACACTGATATCAAATTTGTTGTTTGCCGAAATAATTTTTCTGACATAGTTTTATGCATTCTGTTACCCATTCTATGTGCCACTGCTACATGTTTAAAAATAATAGATGAGTCAATGCACATGGCTTTCACCAATGCATTTAGTCGAGGTTGCTTCCACAATTTCAAACTTTAGCCACCCAGCTAGCAATGGATGTTTGCATCATGGTTCACCTTACCGGTCTGTGCTAGTATACCAACCAGCCATCGGTATGGTACATACCGTACCGTTATATCGACATATGACATGGTAGGAGATACCAACAAACCAATATGTACTGCCCGTACCAATCTCCAATCAGACCGGTACATACCGCCCATACCGAGCGGTATGCTGAGGTAGGACAAACCTTGGTTTGCATATCATTTAACATTTTTCTTGGAAATGACGGCTTCAAATAAGTCAATACAACCACATGTGCTCCCAAGTTTCTTTTCTCAATTTTCAGCCTGTGGTACAAAGTAAACTTAGTGAAGTATAGCATACCACATTCGGGAGAAACAGTAAAGGCCAAGTCTCATCTGTATCTAATAAATTAGGCAGAAAACAGATATGTGAAATCATATATCACTTGTAAGCTAACCTGCATCATGCGCATATCAAATCGACCAACAAAAAGGGTTACAGATACCAATAGATCAAACATTGTCTTGAATAAATCTGCTGATGTCCTGTAAAATGCATCAATGACCAAGGTAACATCTTTGTTAGGATCTCAAATCAGAAAATCTTTCATATTTAAGAAAATCTCACCCTGAATACCAAGGAACCATATCCAAGAAATCAGGTTTCATCTGTTTTTTCAACCTTTCATGCTCCGAAAGTGACAGAGGATGAGTTAAAGCCCATCTGTTAAGCATGGATGTTTTGTTAGTATAAGCTAAGAAAGAATAGTGAAACCAAAAAAGCAGCATCAACACTTAAGTAACAAAAGTTGTCCAGCATCAAATGGCCATGACAACCACCAGCTTAAGATAGTTAGATAAATATGGGTCAATGAGCACAATGCCTTCGACTAATGGAGATCAAAGAGTCAAGCAAGTTTCAATATACTCATTAGGCAATTCATATATTTCTGGATCAAAAGTAGACCTAATCTGTGAAAGGATCTATTAATGCAAGGCCAAGATCCTGTAGACTAAATTTGTTCCTCCAGAATTTTCTAGAGATAACAGATACATTAAGACATACCCAGTTGATCGCTCCACAACATAGTTAGCTATGTAGAGGCCAATGAATGTTGCCCATAAAGAATATAAGGGGGAAATTTCATCTGAGGGACCAGCACATGATCCACTGCAAACTAACTGGAGAAATGCAGGATTAGTGCAATTGGAAGTTGAAACAACAGAAATATTTGAAGTTTGAAAGGAAAAGTTGAGCATATTTTTCACATAAAATCATTATACCTCCCCATAAATTACCCACTTCGATAGAAGAGGGTAATCACTGGCAGATCCAACTGGAGCAAACCAAGATGAGCATATTTGATCTTTTAACTCATACATATGGAGAAAGTTTGAAAGCCAGCTATTCCCATCTTCACTTTTCATAAATAACATGGAATACAAAGAATTTCTTTGGTCCAAATATTTGTCTCTTTGAATAGCACGATTACCACAATGGCTATAAAAAACACAGCACGCGATACTTATAACCTGTACTAGGGAAAGAGGCAACACCAACCAAGTTTACGTCATGCAGAATTTTAAATAAAACACTTCACAAGTTGATGACTAGAATATGAAAAGTACATACGGCACAGTTTTGGATAATGGTGAAAAATTCAGGTCTCTTTCCTGCTACACGAGCAACAATCCCAACATACCAAAGGCCAAGAAAAATTATATGGAAGGCAGTAAGGAATACAACTGATGAAACATATATTGTGAGAAATAAAGAGAGATTCATTCTCAAATCCACACCCATAGACTGAAAACTAGGAAGATGGTAAAGAGCTGCAACAAATGTCCAAACAACATACCTGCAGCATGATTAGATTGCTAAAGTGTAAGACACTCGAATAGATAAAGCTATGTTACAAATCAATCAAAAGATGAAAAGCAAATCTTGCCCAAGAAGAATAAACTACATACCAACGGCTAAAGTTGGAGTAACTTGGTTTAATTGTCTTCCCAATAAATGGGGATGAAAAGAAATAGAAGAACCCAATCAAACAGAGGTACATAGACCACCACTTAACATTACTATCCAGTTTCTGTATGAGGGTATGCATGTTATCGGACGAGATGAAGAATAGACATCCCACAACTACTGCCATAATAGTATGCCTTGAATGTTCATGTGGATAAGGATATGCTGGATTCAAGATTGTACTAACTCTCTCCATTTTAAGTGTATCCAGCAATGGGCTCATAGATTGCTTATTATTTCCCATCAGATAATCATTTTGCACTTCAAATTTCTCCAATCACTTCATATATTTGCCAACAAATAAAAAGCACGCAACATCTTCCACAAAATCCACCAAACAGCAAGTTTAGTCCTGTACAGAGAATATCCAAATAAATGATAAATACATGGCAACAAGGAAAGAAACCAAGAAGTATAAACTCTATCTATTTCCTCCGGAAAATATAATTTTACCAACAAAATACAATTCCAAATGATAACAAATGCATAAGCATTTATGGCATAGAAGGTGAATTATTAAAGAAATAAAATCCTAATTTCTTGATGTATGTCAGACTGTTCTTAAGACCTGCACAATAAGCAGCTTCAGAATGTTTCATATCCCACTGTTATACTGGTCATAACACGTTTCGGAAATGACAGTGGTTCAGTCAGCAATAAACAGGAAGCAAAACTGCCTTTGACAGTTAGATGAAACCACATTTGCCAGAAACTGACAAAACCACAGAATAACATGTCCTAAGGAGCACAGAGCACAAGCTATAAAAAGGAAAATAAAGTATGAATTACAGAATCAAACACTGATGAGCAAACTGTTGATTGTACTTAGAGAGCATCAGTTTTGATTTCGTCACGATGCTAATGAGGGAGATAGAGCTTTCAACTCCTGTAGCATGCTCGATCGAGTGCCTTAGACTCATGTTCTAAGATCAATAGACACCGTTACAACCATGAAGTATGCAACAAAACTATGATTTAAGGAAAGCTTCCAATTGAAGGTTTTCCATGCCAGGTGCTTCAGAGAACTAAAGGAAGCTTCTCTTTACTTTGGAGTTTTGGACATACACCAAAATCGTCAAAGAGAAAAATGGCCTGCAATCGAATCCAAGATGCACAATTCTTCAAAGACCATCTGCCACTAACTATATTATTCTAGCCTCCTAGACTACCAGAACGATGACTAACTTGCATCAGCAATAGGCAAGCACACTCCAAGTTCACAATCCAAGTGAGATGCATAAAAAAGAACACAAAATTTTTAACATGCTCCTCGATCTCCAAAATAGAAAGAGCATTCTGCCTCCTGACGCTAAACACGTTAAAAACTGCTTAACTAGATGATCTAATTGAATTTTGGCAAGAAAAGAACCAACCACCGAGATAAAGGAAAATCAATCATGACTCTCTAGATGAACGTAATGCTAAAACTCATCCAATAATAACAAATCCCTATAAAGAAGCGCGACGCCTTGCATCGTCTCATCCATAAAAAGAAAAATGCATGCGGAATGCGTCATCTACACGCTTGATCAAGAATACTAAACGGAAACCGATCAAGAATACAAGAATGACCCCAAAAAAAGCGAGAAAAAGGACAGATTCTAATTATTGGGTGCGGAGGCAGGGAAGAATACCAGAGAGAAGGGAACGGAGATGGAGACGGAGACGGAGGAGGAGAGGCGGTGGGAACGAGAGGGCGTCTGGTTTGGGAATCACCCGAATAGTTGGGGGTGGGAGGGAACTGCAAGCGGCATATGCTCCAATACATACGCGGCCATAAAGTACCGATGCCTTATGCCAACCCAAACACCAGACGCTGGTTCAAACCCCCCTTTTCCATTTCTATCCTCCCACAAGCTTTGAAATACCATATCTGCCCTATAACTTGTAATATTAACATTAAAAAATATCTCATGTAAATACCAAACCCATCATAATTAAGTAATTTGAATTTTAATAATTATAAGTCACAATGTTCTAATTATTTAATTATATAAAAATAATTTGAGTTTTCCTAGTATAATACTAAAATATTCTCTAATAGTTTTAACCAAAGTCTCGTATCAACTGGTGAAGTTTAATTGTTATTTAAATTATTTTGATTTTAATAGTATAACACTAAAATATTCTTTAATAGTAGTAACCAAAGTCTCAATTTTTAATTTTTTAAATTATCACCTGGTAAAGCTAAATTATTATATATATAATGTAAAATTCAGTAATTTGGAAGGGATATATAGATATATTAAATTTTATTGTTTTTAATATAATCTCTGTGTAAGTTTTACGGAGGAGAATGATATATCAGCAGTGCTCTTTTATATTCTTTTTTTTAAGTATATCCTTTTTTTTTAAATCAGGAGTCAATAGCTTATGTTATTATTTATTTATTTATTATTATTATTATTATAGTATATTATTATGTTTTCATTATTATTAATGAAAAGGGTAACATGGTGCACATGGTCTGAGATCCATAACAAGAGCTTCTTGGACCAAGTCATCACATATCTCATCTCCTCTTTTATTTTCTCCCTTTTCCTCTCCAAAATTAATAGAAACCCAAACATGTTTATTCTTTTTTCCTTTTTTTCTACTTAGCTTGTCTTGATATTTATTCACTATATATTTATATTTATATATCATTTCATAAGTATCCATGCCTGTCATGGTGCATATAGCTAGCAATACATAGATAGGGAATGATGATAAATTGCTCTCAATACATGCAGTCAATACATATTCCAGAGTAATAATACCTTCTAAGGGAGATGCATGTATCAAATTAATAATAAACATATCAAATTAAGACTCTAAATCATCCTGACAAAATGAAGCCCGATTAGGTTACCCGACGCAACCAAATTAGTGGAAGTTGGTCAGTTGATTTGATTTGATCGAAGACTCTGTGGCAGCAAGATATGTGTGGTTTGGCTTCCAAACGTGATTCATGGTTCAGTTGTGTTGGTCTCGGATTCTTTACATGGCCAAACCATGTACCGGAGTTGGATGAAACAATGGGTGCCGTTGTAAGGAGTAATAGCACTACTGGGTTTGCAGGAGTGATCTCACTAAAAATACTTGCCTGACCACTTCGGTCCTCAGGAACATGTTCCTCGGAGAATGTGGCACTGAATGTATAAATATAAATTAAGTTAAGGATGAAAGAAATGATTAATTTACTTTTTTATTGATGGTATATAGAGCTTATAAAATATGATAATTATGTGATTTTTAAATTAATAGTAAATATAAAATATTTATCTAAATCATTTCATAATGTAAGATATCAGGTTAAGATCATGATCCTTATTATTGATATAATCTGATAATATGTTATCATAATTTTTATGATTTAGATTTATTATAATATATTATTAAAATAATAAGAGGATCATGATAATTTTATCATAATTTATTTTCCTCGATAATATCCTTCTTATACTCTCATCCGAGATCGATTTTAGACCAAGTAAAAGGAATTGTTGGTGAGATAAAGACTTGATGAGAGCATTTACAATTTGATCATAAGATGAGACATGAGATATACGTAACTCATCATTTTTTAACTTTGTCACGAACGAAATGAAAATCGATAACTCTATGCTTCATTCGAAAGTAAAATACAAGATTAATATATAGGTATATTGTCTGGATATTATCATAATATATAAATAGAGGATTAGATAATATGACAAATAATTTATATGGCAATGATTAAATCCAACAAAGTTCATTGGTTATAAGAGCAATTGCTTGATATTCAACCTTTATAGAAGATCTTACAATAAAACGTTATTTCTTGAAAACGTTATTTATTGGAACTCAAATAAATTGTATTATGACTAACAAATATGACATAAGCACCAGTAGATATCTTATTAACCTTAGTACTTATCCAATCTGGATATAAAAATACATGAAACAACATAGGAGAATCTTTCAGAGAAATAAGTCATGATTAATAATACTTTTTAAGTACTGGAGAAGATGTTTAACAGTTGTCCAATAGTTGAAAATATGCTTGTATATAAATTGAGATAATTTATTTACTACATATGTAATGTTTGAATAAGTGAATATTAAATATTATAGACTACCAACAATTTGATGATATTTAGTAGCATCATTGAGATTAACACTATGAATAAGGTAAGAGGAAAGATTAGTGTAGAAATAGTGTTGGCTTTAAGCATTTTGGGATAATCAAGAAGGTCATGAATATACTTATGTTGGAAAAAAAAGAGACCATTTGCCATTTGGATGATTTGAACACCAAGAAAATAGATGAGAGATCCAATATCTATGATAAAAAAAAAACTTATTTTTAAACTATTGAATAAAATAATTAATTATTATTAGTTTATTACCAGTAATAATTAAGTCATCTACATAAACTAGTAAAAATATGATTATACTCACATAAGAATAAATGAATAATGAATTATTAAATTAAAAAATAAAATCCAATTGAGACTAGATGTGAGACTAAATATGTTCAAAGTTTACCATACAGGGTCTACTTGAGACTATAAAAAGTTGAGGAAGATTCTAATCAAGTTTGAAGGTTACCTCATAATTATATTCTTGAAAATATAACGATAAAGAAATGTATTATTCACATCCAACATCCAACTGTCGAAGTCTCCAATTGTCAGATAAGGTAAGATATAAAATAATACGAATTGTTATTTGAAGCATCATTGTACTCAAGGCTTGGATATCGATGAAATCCTTTTACAACAAGTCTTATTTTATACTTATTAATAGACCCATTAAGATTTCGTTTGATACGAAAAACTCATTTGCACGATATAAAATTTTGACTTGAATGAGATGGGATTAAGTCTCATATATCATTTCGTAATAAAGCATTATATTTTTCAGCCATTGTTGCTCATTATTCGAAAAATTATAAAACTTGGTTGATAGTATAAGGCTCAAAAATAAAATTATGAGATAATTTTATGAAAATAAAAAAAGAAATATTTATTTAGTTTAAAGATTTAATTTTTTGATCTAATAACTATCGGATGAATTGATATAAGGTCAATGACATCTCTAGGATAAATTGATCTAATAACTGGATGAATAAGGTAATATGTTATTCATTATACACGGAAGGACCTTCACAAAATTAACATAATGAGAAATAAAAAAATTAGTTAATTGATCAAAATATTCAAAGACATTTTGATTACTAGAATATCCAAGAAAAACATATGATTTTGATCGAGCATTCAATTCACTATGGGTATAAGGTTTTAACTATAGATAATATAGACTCTCAAAAATATAATTTTTTATGAGTTAATCCCGGAGAATTGGAATGTTGATGTAACAAATACATAAGACAAATTGAAGAGTTAAGGAAGCTTGAGTAAATTAAAGAGTTAACGAAGCTTGAGTAAGGAGTGTAAGACCAATTTGGATGATGTGCTAACGATGACATTCCACGATCCTGATCCTAATATGTTCAAGTCCCTCCATGAGATGTACTCCCGTGTTGATATCTCCTCCATGAGATGTACTCCCGTGTTGATATCTTTCACAGCAAATGAAGTGGGTAAGAATTTAATAAAAATATTATTATAAGAATATAATTTTAAGATAAATATTAGATTTTTCTTAATATCATAGAGTAAAAAAGATTTTGAGGAAGACAAAAAATTTGTAGAATCAATATAAGTTATTTTGAGACATTTACTATCACCTATCATATATCATTTGAACCATCATAATCTAAAAGAGAAGAAAGATTATTCAGGTTGAAAATATTGAACAGCAAACTGAGCACATGAGAATAGTAATGAAAACCGAGTATATAGTACAGTGGGATATATAGAATATGGTAGGTATAAAGGCTGAAACATTAATTGAATAGAAGCTTGAAACGACGACATTTCTTAGCAACATGGCCTTACATGTTACATATTTGACAATTGACTTTATTGTTGAATTATTATCCAGATTTAATTATGACAATGTTCAAATGATTGTCTTAAATAATTAAATCCTTCAGAATTGTTGCAGTAATTTTGATTGCTTGTCCAAATGTTACCTGATCGAAATAAAGTTACAGAATTAAATATAATGAGTTGTATAACTACTGTTATTTGACTGCAAGAAACAATAGAAAGTAGGACACAAGAGAAACCATTGCTATAAGCTCATATTTCATAATTCCATGTGCTCTCAGCCATTAATTTTGGATACTTCTGTTGCTCTGCCAAATTGAATGATGCTGAAATCTGCAGGAAAAAAAAATGATAGTGAAGTATTGCATCAAAGAAAAATATTACTCCTCAAACATAAATAAGAAAAAGAAAAACCCTTGCATGATGCAATTCTAATGCATTCAACAAAAATAAACAACACAGTTCCCATTTATTTAATAGCAAATCCCATTAGTTTAGCTTTCTTGAATAGTGATTAATCACTTAATTGGTAAACAAATGTTTTATAGATAAACATCAATAAAGTCACTAACATGAGTACCTGAACACATTTGAAACAGGTGCAAAAACTAAATTTTATCTACAAGAAAAGAAAAACACAAAAGATAACTAGTTCTGCTAAATATCCATCATTGTATTTTAAACGATGAACAAAGAAACAAGAAAAATCGAAATATAGCAACAACAGCAATACTTATAGCATACTATTAACAAACAATACTTATAGCATATTATTAATAAACAAAAACAATCAGGTACACAAATTATCACGAAAGCAGGCAATTATCAGGTTCCCAAAAGTCAAGGACTATGATTTGATTTAAAAACAAAAATACGACAGCAACAGTAAAAAAAGTAACTTGTACACAGGCAAATATTGGACATAATAGATTGGGAAACACAATATAATCATAGCCTCAGTCATAAACTTCCAACTGTACCCCTTCGCATGATTCCTTATACCAAGGATCCACCATCATCATAAAATTCAATTGCTTCCAGTATCCAGAAAATTTTCCTGGTTCTTCCTTGCATCTTTCCAAAATTCATTCAAGTTCCAGGACCAATATTTAGCCTTTCAAAGTTTGTATCTGCCACATAACCTCTAAAAGGACCAATCTGCATTTTTGCTTCCTGTTCAAGTATTATATGCATCCACCTATGCTCTTTCAGAAAAACTCACACAAACTTCTAAGCTTGTTGATAAAAGAATGTTTTTTTTATTTATTTAAGCTCTTCACTCTCTCAGTAAATACTGCAGCTAATGTAAAAAAATTCGAGCTAACTTATCGTCAACATATTTGACTTGAAGGCCCAATCGAGTTCAAGACTTGAAAGGAAAAGAATATGCACAATTATGATGGAAGAATGGAACAGACTTCCTTTGTTTGCCCAACTTAAAATGGATTGACAAAATCAAATGATATATTAAATTCCCATCAACTGATAAACTAGTGGTCGGCTAACTTTCACCCGTCCTTTTTTAAATTGTGGTATGATGCTTGCCTTCCCAATTCAACCAATATAGTTTACTTGGATGAGTCTCAAGAAGCTGATCGTCTCACCAGTCATGTTAGGCACTGAGTCAACTAGAAATCTTAGCAAGTTGAGTTTCAAGTCAACTGAATGATTTTCTGAATTATGACCACAGCTATACCCATCTCTGATCCTATTACTATTGCCATAAACGAATGCTTAGCTACCAGTAATACAAGATAAAAAAAAGTGAAAAAAATACTGATGCAAGACCATTTTAATTTATTTTTTCTTTAATAAATTTAACTAATTTAACTTATCTTTTGCAAATGTGACAAGTTGCTGATTGGAAACAACTTATTGATTTTGCATTTGCTACCATGATTGCCTATGGAGAAAAGAAAAAAAGAAGAAAAACAAAAAAAGGAGACAAATCCTAGGCTTAATTGGAGATCACAAAGGTTGTTTAAAGGTTCCATCCATAAAATAAAGTCTTATCATAATTGAAGAATTTGCAAAGAATGAAGGCTACCAATCAAATATCTTATCAATAATAAAGATTAATTAAAAAGGCAAATCTGAAAATATATCACCCCAAAAGAGGATGTAAGAAATAATTAATATACTTAATATATCAATAAGAAAGATCACATTCCTGATAGTGTGAGCTCATCGTACACGTGTAACGTATGAAGGTGCAACACCTTTAACCCATGAGATTTAATCCTTGAGCTAGAATGGATCTAATAGTTATTTTTTTATCTCACCAAAATCTTTTATTTGTCAACTATCATTGTCATCTATGCTTTCCTCCTACATCTTATCAGTATCAGAGTGATTATCCTACATCATAGACACTTACAGAGCAATATACAGAGTCTTCTATGACCATAAGATTTTGAATTCAGAAATGCCTCAAGACTCAAGATACAAGAGAGAACACAATTCATGTTATAAAGTAATAACATAAAGAACTATACTAAGTTTTAAAGGTTACCATCCAAGAACATGTGTCAGAATCAGCCAAAGGTTGATCAGTGTTGGGGTCAAGACTAAGAGCAAGGTTAGGATCAAGGACAAGGGACCATGATAAGGAACAATATAACAAATTAGCTGGGGCACTATTGGCTAACACCTACAGCAAAATGGGGAAATCTATGGAGGTCAACGTGTTTAGGGGACAATTAGCATCTTACTGTAATTAGTATTTCCTTTAGTGCTTAAACAGGGTTTCAAGTCATAAACACCTATTTTTCAGGGTTTCAAGTCATAAACACCTATATTTGGTCCATCCTGATCAAATAGCAAGCTACAGAACCTTCTTGCTTGATATGTTTAACAGATTAGGCATTCATTTTATTGAGGCAAAACTGACAGAAGCAGGCCATAATTTAGTGAAGCAAATTGCAAGAAACAAAGTCAAGGTCATGTTGTAATGCAGTGTTGACATGAAAAAATATTTGAGGAATTGATCATTTGTTATAACAAAGAGGTGATATAATATAGCCTAGTTGAGAAGATCTTCAAGTTGGCACTTAATTGAGAACATACGAAGCTAATTATATCGCATCAAAGTAGTAAGCATAGGTGAAATTATACATTTAAAATGAATTGGTGAAACAAACATATGAATGATGGACCAGATCAATCACAAAGCATTAAGACTGAGGACAAATTGGATAGAATAAAAGCTAAGTTAAGTTGAGCCAAAAAGTATGCAGCAGTATAACTGAAATGAAAACCATGAGTATTTTAGAACATGTCACTAAAATCCCTTGAAGAACCATTGTCTAATTATAAAGCTTCCCAATTTTACCTATGTTGAACTGAAACAGGAAGTCATAACCAATGGTCATAATTAGCACCTCCCTTAGGACCTCAACTGAAGACAAATCTGTTGTTACTATCAATCTAGATTCCCTCGGGGATTCTTTGATCTAAAATCCTTCAGAATATCAAATTGTTTAAGTGTTAATCAACATATCACCCATATTTGTTCTTCAAGGAAAGGAGCCCTTAAGAAGGAAACTGCAATCATCCATGTTGGACAAGGTGCAAAAGGTCAAATGCTTAAATCAGCAGATGTAAAAACAAAGCAAGGAAGACCAAACACCCACATAAAGGAATGAGAATTATGATGATGGGAACCAAAGATTGAAACAAGCATGATGACAACTTTGTTGAAATAAGACAGAGTGGATCTATAAGTAGGCTCTGAAGCTAATGAATCCTATTGATAAAGCTGAAAAACAAGTCAATTCACAAGGAAACAATTAGAAGCACCAAAGAAATATAAAGGAATTAGTTTAAATTTTACTGGATTAAAAAAAGAGCTCCATTTGATAATATTGTTACTCTTTTCGACGAGTAAAATCAAATTTCAAATCCAGTATTAACTGAAGCACTGAATTCAGGTTTCGATTAGTCTTTTCAACAAGTAAAATAAAATTTCAAATCCAGTATTAACTGAATTACTGAATTCAGGTTTGAAAGGGAGCTTGACACAAGCAAAGAAGCTGTTAAAGTTTTAGTGACGATAAAGGACATTAACAGTGATCAAACAACGCAGATATAATATGTCATAGAAGTATAGTTTATAATTCAGATAATATGGCAACATTTGAATCATCCAAATTAGTTTACGCAAAGATCAAATGTATTTATCAATTCCACTTCAATAACAACTAAACCAGCATGAAAACTTGGTAAGTTGGTCATGATTACCTTGAATGAGCTGTCCTTGGAGTCCCTATTCCACTCCAATCCGAGATTCTTAGTCGTGGTCTGGTAGGTCGCCTTGAGGGAATCACCACCCTCGAACTTCCTGGTCAAGGCGAAATCCCACGCGTTCTTCGACACATCATAGCACGGCTCCAACACCAAGCGTCTCAGCTCGCCGTGCGCGTACCAATATTTCACCTTGCAGTTCCCCGACCCGAACGCATAGTTCATCGATACCTTGTTCGCCGGATCGAACACCAGCGACCCGTCCAGCGCCGTCCGGTTAGCCGCTCTCGCATGCGTGTAGGTCAAGTTCACCGTCTTGTCGACCGCCTTGAACGAGTTCATGAACTGAAACCTCACATCCTGATCGGGGAAAGCAACAAAAATCCGGTCAATAGGTTCAAGAAATGGCGATCTTAAATCGTCGGAGGGGGTGAGAGTCGGTGCCTTGTTGGGGACGTTGTAGTCGAGGATGAAGGCGCCGGGCTTCTCGACGGAGAGGACGAGGCCTTCGAGGGAGGGGCCGCCGGCGAAGGTGGCGTCGGTGAAGGAGGTCTTGAGTCGGGCGTCGCCGGCGTGCACGGCGAGGGTGGCCGTGGCGACGCTCTTGTCGACCTCGTACCGGCCCTTCACCGTCGCCTTCATCTTTGCCCTATCTATTGCTGGGACTGGTAATCGAGATTGCGAGATGTAAGGAGAAGAATTAGGAGGCCACGGCGGCGGGGTTCGCCCATCAAAACATTGGTTGGTGGGGCGCGCATGTCTCGCGCAAGGCAGGCGCCAGGATTTTTTACTGCTCTCCAACAAAATCCACGTCACACTCCAGTGCAGGAGTCGAAATTTAGATGCACGCGTCCAACCACGCTAGTCGAAAACATTGTTTCCCGCCTCGACTCAGACAGGTGATCTCCACGACAGTGGATACCACGAGGTCGTATATAATTTTTCTCTGAAATTGTATATAATTTGTGTTCATTAGATTTTTGTTTTTTATGTGATCATTAATATTTTATATATAAATATATCGGATGGGACAATAAACTCTCAATCTTCAATAAATAAATTAATAAAGAATAATTTACTTGGATGAACTAAATATTCGTTGTTCCATATATGTTAGACAATAGGGAAAGAAAGTATCTTCAAGACTATCCAAACGTTTAAACTAATTAAAAACCAAAATATATTACATAGGAGAGACGAGCGATAATATATTTTGGACATATCATACACTAGCAATATATATCTATACATATTATAAAAGAATGATACATGGTCGTTGATTATTAGATATCTAATTCTCAAGATGATGATTCTAATATTCGTTGGTATAATGGGTTAAGTCTTCAAATTGATGTCTGATATGTTGATGTTACAAGGAAAACATAATAAACATTACAAATATCAAGAGGCGCATAGATATTGTCCTAAGTGTATTCTCTTTGAAAACTATCCAAGGAACAATAGAGATTATCTCAATCGACAATGGACCATTATGCACCAATTCATCCAACTTTATACTCTAATAAATCAATCTTTTTTTAAAAAAAAGTTGTTTTGGGTTTTTTTAAATATTTTTTTGACATGATTAGTAATACTTCTTCGACTAATCACTATCTTATATCATTCTCAATTTCTACACTATTGAAAATATTTTTATCTCCATTAATCTTAAAGTTCAAGATCATTTCAAACTCATGTTCATATATTTCTTGGTATACTCAATTTTATTTTCTTTTAATCAATTATGATTTTATGGGTTATATAAATGATACCATCACTTATCCTTCATAAATGTTCAGAGAGAATAATCCCAAAGTTATCCATCCTAAACATGTGTTTATTTTTATCTATCAAGATCATTTTCTTAAAAATATTATCATTATCTTACTCTCCTCAAATCATTCCCTACTTAACCTCTATAAAGCCTCTCTTAAGATGTGATGCAAGTTTACAATAATGTTTGCAAATCAATCTCTTGTTTGCCTTATACAACTTCGAGAAACTCATTTCAAACTTTCTAAGAGTATAAAATTTATTTTTGACTATATGCCATATGACTATATGCTAGCTATTCAAACTCAAATATATGTATTTACTATGGTTGATGGATATCTTGATAATAAAATTATTATTTTTTATATATTAAAATGGTCTTGGTTAGTTTACAAGGAGATCTTGATCGTAATTCATGCCCATGATAGTCATATATCTTTTGAAAAACTTAATAATAAGCTTTCTGAGTATGCTACTTAATCTTAAGTGAAAATCATCGCATTCTAATATTACTTCTATTACCGTCAATTTTACTAACAAAGCTAATTCTAATAATAAAGACAAAATCTACAACCATTAAGACAATCTTCTAAACAATCGTTCCGGAGATAATTAAATCAATTTTTGTTATCAATTGATAAATTATCTTGTATATTGTTTAGACTATAAAAGTTATTAATGTTATTTACTTTCATAGGGTAAAAGCATTACTTTGGTTACTTAATCCCGGTAATATGTATATTATTAGTGGGGTTGAATAACAGCAGCAATACATGGACTATTACTATGGTTGTCTTTTACAGGATAAAAATACTGAATAATTATATTAATAAGTGAATTATTACTGTGATTTTTATTTGCAGGGCAGAAGTATTTATTACTATGCTTAGTAATCAAGGTGATATATGAGCTATTATTGTGATTTTCATTTACAGGGAAAAACATTTATTGTTGTGTTTTGTGTTATTGCAATAATATATATATATATTGGTTATAAAATCTATAGTTATATCTTTTTGAGGTTTAATTATATATTGTCTCCTGCAGTTAGCTGTCATTAGTATCTCTATCCCTACAATTTAAAAAGTTGTATTGGTATTTTTATAATTATTTAAAAAAATTATGTTATCATTCTTATAATTATTTAAAAAGTGAAATATCATAACAATGTTAGTTTTATCGATAAAAAATATGAAAATAAAATGGTAAAAAGATAATTTTAATGTTTGATGGTGGACGATGTTAGTGGTGTTGTTGGCGTCGACGCAGATGATGGTGGTCGTTGCGTCTACGACGAAGATGGTGGTCACATCATTGTTCACTCGTTGGGTAGATCCCAACCTCAACCTAAAGTTGGGATCGTTGGAGCTTCGACTACTCCCCTCATTGTTGTATCAGTTCCAACACCACCTCCTGCCAAGTGGTTCTTTTTGTTGTTTTGTATTTGCATCGGCGCAATTGTCGAGCAACGAAAGGGTCGTTCGAAATTTGCATCAGCATTGACGGAAATGTAGAGCGGTGCCACTTGGCAATTACGTCGGCATCGACACAAATGCAATGCCAATGCAAATGCAGATGTCAAGTGATGTCGCTCTACATCTGCGTCGACGCTGATGTAGATGTCGAGCAGCCCTTTTGTCTCTTAGCAACTACGTTGATATCGATACAAATGCAAAGGAGGGTGGGGTTAAGGCTAGAATCTGCCTAACGGGTTAGCAGCAAGGTGGCCACCATCTTCATCCGTTATGGTGGCCACCACTATCTGTGTCGACGTCAATGCAATTGTCGCTCTGCAAATGCGTTAACGTCGGCGCAATGTAGAGCAGTTCGACATGGGCAACGATGAGGTCAACGACATGCTCCTCCTGAAGGCGGGTGGCATTACGATGAGAGCGGACTTTATCGTTGTTAGAGACGGCCATATAACTATGTCGGTATCGACGTTGTCTGCTACCACTGACGCTAGTGGTGTGGTCGTCTGCCACTATCGAACATTAAAATTATCTTTTTATCTTTTGTTTTTGTATTTTCATTGGTAAAACTAACGTAGGGAAAATGGATTTATATGTTTTACTTTCATAACTATAGGGATGTCAATATAAATTTTTAAAATATAAAGATCAAAACGTAAAAGGTAATTAAATATTGGTTGTAATATATAATTAGCACATCTTTTTTATAACACCTATTTTTATGATTTTAACTACGTATATAGGTAAGAACTTTAGGTACAAATATATTTTGTTGTAGCTCGCAAATCTTTACATCTGCGTCGATGCTGATGCAGATGTCGAGCGACCGTTTTGCCTCTTAGCAACTACGTCGATACAAATGCAAAGGAGAGTGGGGTTAAGGCTAGAATCTGCCTAACAGGTTAGCAGCAAGGTGGCCACCATCTTCATCGTAAACGTTATGGTGGCCACCACTATCTGTGTTGACGCCAATGCAGTTGTCGCTCTGCAAATGCGTTAGCGTTGGCGCAATGTAGAGCAGTTCAATGTGGGCAACGATGAGGTCAACGACATGCTCCTCGTGGAGGAGGGTGGCATCACGATGAGAGCGAACTTTATCGTTGTTGGAGGCGGCCATACAACTATGTTGGTATCGACGTCCTACCACCGACGCTAGTGGTGTGGTCGTCTACCACTATCGAATATTAAAATTATCTTTTTATCTTTTATTTTCGTATTTTCTTTGGTAAAACTAACGTAGGGAAAATGGACTTATATGCTTTACTTTTATAACTATAGGGATGTCGATGTAAATTTTTAAAATATAAAGATCAAAACGTAAAAGGTAATTAAATATTGGTTGTAATATATAATTAGCACATCTTTTTTATAACACCTATTTTTATGATTTTAACTACGTATATAGGTAAGAACTTTAGGTACAAATATATTTTGTTGTAGCTCGCAAATGAATTGCTATTGATTGCAAGTGAACTCCTACTACTATCACATCAAGCTTGCTTTCCTTGTTTTGCTCTAATTTCCATCCGGACATGTAAGTAGTCCGCATAAAATGTGAATGATTCGTTGAAGGGACAAAGCCTCGATTCACCCATGCCCTTGAAATGGATTTCCTTTCTTGTATGATTTGACTTGTTCGAAAGGTCAGACCTACGAAGAAAACAGATGGAGTTGCCTACCATGATTTCTTTTCTTCATCATTGACATCTCATTCTTCTATTCTCCACACTGCCGAAAGCTTTTCAGTTAATTCATGACATTTTTCTTCTCCTACTGATCTATATTTGAAGTAACTTAAAAGAATCTGTTTTGTCTATTTTTAGGGGGGATTAAATAAATATTTTCTTATCTTAGATTAGGAAGAAATCTAATAGCTATGAATTAAGTTCTCTTCATGGCTGATATTTTTCCATGCAGATCTCTGTGCTCTGTAGCAAATGAAATTAGGAAGTGATATGGAGAATATTTCACACCAATCATATGGTGGCATGTAGGCTCTAAATCATTTAAATACTATTAGTGTCCACCATCAACATCTCAGCATTGGTGTCAAATCTCTATAGAGAATATTCATTAAAATGTAATTATACCTAATCATATATATAGCAAGGGTTAGAACATTATAAAAACTTCTCATTTCTTTTCGTATACTAACTTAAGCAAAAACCTTATGAATATATATATCTTAGAATTCCTCACATTGACAAAAGTAATTTCGGCTGATTGGTCTCGAGAAGACCTCCTTCAAGCTTGATGAGGTAAGTAAGCTTCATCATGAAGAAGTACAAAGCGTGTCTCTCAGTTGGTTGGAAGAAGCACCGAGGTCAAGGGTTGGGACGATCGTGCCTTCGGGGGTGGTCGAGTTCCTGCACGCAAGCTCTAGTCGGGGGTTCTCGACTTGAGCCCATCGTAGATTAAGTCAGTGATATTTTTTCTTCCCTCTTTTGTCCCTTGGGCAGATGCCGGTCATGGGCTTTTATACTGTTGCTCGAGGATGGGTTGTATATGGATTTGACGTAGCGGCTGATCCCCCGAGTGACGAGATGGTACCGTCGTGCGACCACCGCCTGGTATGTAGGGAATGACGTCATGCGGTGTTATCCCGAGTTTTTCGAGACGAGACTTCCCGAGGGGGCGCCTCCCTGTATGGGAGGTCGAGGGTCGGGACGGTCGTGCCTCCGGGGGTGGTCGAGTTCTTGCACGCAAGCTCTAATCGGGGGTTCTCGACTTGGGCCCATCGTAGATTAAGTCAGTGATATTTTTTCTTCCCTCTTTTGTCCCTTGGGCAGATGCCGGTCATGAGCTTTTATACTGTTGCTCGAGGATGGGTTGTATATGGATTTGACGTAGCGGCTGATCCCCCGAGTGACGAGATGGTACCGTCGTGCGACCACCGCCTGGTATGTAGGGAATGACGTCATGCGGTGTTATCCCGAGTTTTTCGAGACGAGACTTCCCGAGGGGGCGCCTCCCTGTATGGGCTTCGGCTCGGCGCGGGGAAGCACCCCTCGTGCTGACTTGGTAGGGTTGTGACACAACGTAGGTCGTGACGTGGCCGGGATCCAAAATATATCTTATCACCACCCAATAAAATCCCATGAAGTACCATCGAGTTACAAGTGCAAAAATTAATCTGTGAATCCAAGATTCAGATTCTAGAGAAGAAGTAGTTTCAGACAGTCCAGTCTCAATAAGATCTCCCTCAAGCTTTGACGAGATGAGCCCGGTAAACTACAATGATATATCTTACTTGGAAAGTGGATTAGGTTTGACCACCGCCTGGTATGCAGGGAACGACGTCATGCGGTGTCATCTCGAGCTTTCCGAGATGAGACTTCCCGAGGGGGCGCCTCCCTGTATGGGCTTCGGCTCAGCGCGGGGAAGCACCCCTCGTGCTGACTTAGCACGGGCATGACACAACGTGGGTCATAACGTGATCGGGATCCAAAATATATCTTATCATCACCCAATAAAATCCCATGAGGTACCATCGAGTTACAAGTGCAAAAATGAATATGTGAATCCAAGATTCAGATTCTAGATAAGAAGTAGTTTCAGACAGACCAGTCTCGATAAGATCTCCCTCAAGCTTGACGAGATGACCCCGGTAAACTACACTGATATATCTTACTTGGAAAGTGGATTAGGTTAGGATCAAAATCGACTTTTAAGAGAGGAAGGATATCACTCATTCAATGCAATCCTACATCCCATGGAAAAAAAAAACCATTAAGTTCCAAAAAAATCCGAAAATAAATATGCGAATCCAAATATTCAGATTCAGGAGAGGACTATGAAAACTCACTGCCTATCACTCGGATTAACCTCAGAATAGATACCAAGATTCAGATTCTAGATAAGAAGTAGTTTCAGACAGACCAGTCTCGATAAGATCTCCCTCAAGCTTGACGAGATGACCCCGGTAAACTACACTGATATATCTTACTTGGAAAGTGGATTAGGTTAGGATCAAAATCGACCACACGAGAGGAAGGATATCACTCATTCAATGCAATCCTACATCCCATGGAAAAAAAAAACCATTAAGTTCCAAAAAAATCCGAAAATAAATATGCGAATCCAAATATTCAGATTCAGGAGAGGACTATGAAAACTCACTGCCTATCACTCGGATTAACCTCAGAATAGATAAGAATTACTTTGATTTGATTTGTTATATTAATTATATATATATATATGATGTGGTGGAGCTTGAACTTGATAGTTTCGAATAAACAGTAATTAACCTCAATTATCAGAATAACATTATTTGATGTATTTTTTATAATGGATTCAACTTAGAAAATATTTTGAAGGTATAAACCCTTAGCATTTGTTCCCTTTTCTCGTGTTGATTGGACAGCAGTGCACTCAGTCCTTATTGGTGCGAATATGCAGCAATGTACGATGCGCTTGCGACAATTGATGGAATGAGTTGACTCAAGATTTGACTACAGCGGCGTGGATCCGGAAGCAAATCATTCATCGTACCACCATCATCATCACCATATCAAGGAAGAATCCACTGGGAATCCATAGAATAGTTTATGCCTTTGATTCACACGTACAATGATGCGTTGCTTACCGCAAGCGCAAGATATAAGCCTTCCATTCCGTGGAGAAACTCAGGCTCTGATCTTTGCAGCTGGTCATGGCATGGACACTGGAGGAGGAGGTGCGGCTGCTGCGGGCGGCGCTGGAGATCGCGGAGGAGCCGGTGGAGTCCTTCGACCCCTCGGTTTCGTTAGTGGGGAGGATCAGGAGGGCGGTGAAGAGGTCGTTCACCGACGACGAGATCCTCGCGAAGATCAAGCAGCTGAGGAGGAGCTACGAGGAGAGCTGCTCCGTGATCCGGAGCGGGAGGGCCGTCGGAGTTGGCGACGCGGCCGTGTTCGAGATCAGCGGCAGGATTTGGGGTCGAGCGCGCGACACGGCCGCGACGACGACGACGACGACCGTTGCGAAGAAGATGGTGACCAGCTCGATAGTGATGTATTGTTGCAGAGAAGATGGTGACCAGCTCGATAGTGATGTATTATAGGAGGAGACTTAAGAAGCCGAACATGAAACAGCATTGTCGATGCTAAGGTTTTCTCTCTCTTCCTTTCTCTCTCTCCGTAGTGATGAAGAAACTGGTGGAATTCTGTACGTATCAGAGAAGTTTTGGGCTCGGATTCAATCTCAGGCCATGGATTTCCTTGCAAACATGAAAATTTCATACTCATTTGGACTTCATCCTGCAACAAAATGCACACAGATTCAATTAATAACCCCCTACAATTCAAAAGTTGAGAGTTTCATTTTCATTGGTGTATCTGTATCGGCATGGAAGAAGAAATGGAACAGCAATGTGTAGGGCGTCGTCCATAAACATACAGCCTCTGTTATACAATTACAACTAAAGAATATTATTGCCCAGCTGAGGCTGTCCTAAGTCATCATGCCAAGATGATCAACCTGCTTAGAAGAGGATCAAAAATGTTGCGTGCAAATGAGCTAGCAGGAGTTTTCTCACGTTTATGCTGGTCTGGATTCAGTAATACAACACAGGATGAACAAATAAATACAAGAACCAACCATTGAATTAGTCGTCTTCTACGACTCTCAAGATACGAAGCAACCAGTACTCGGATGCACTCGCTCATTTGTTGGAAATGAGGGCCAAACATGGTGCTTTAGATGGTTGTTGTTTAAATGATGCATGCATGAGAACCTGCAACCCAGATGAATGCATGATTACATACATTGACGATGGATCCAACTGAAGAATTCCCACGACATTTAAATGAGTTC
This sequence comes from Musa itinerans, assembly GCA_001649415.1. NCBI lineage: Eukaryota > Viridiplantae > Streptophyta > Magnoliopsida > Zingiberales > Musaceae > Musa > Musa itinerans. The sequence goes on from LVTN01000034.1 coordinate 683,454, forward strand.
ACCGAAAAGGGCAGCTTTCTTCAACAACAATCTCTATATGTTTAATAAGTTGATGTGAAGACAAGCAGAGAACAATCTCTTCGTATCAAATAAACCCCCTACCGATATGCCAGACGCTATGCGTTCTACTTGCCACTATGCGATAAGTTGTGGCTATCACCTGCCTACAAAATCAATTTCTGATGATAGTTGTTGCTCCTTTGAAGAAACCAGTTTGGCGCTTTCTCGGTCTCGCCTAAATACAATGTAAAGGGGACTGTAAAACAAGCAGCACAAACCAAAAGGAACGATGGTCATCACAAATAGACCCCTCGAGAGTGCCAATGCTCCTTCAGCAGAGCCACCAACTGACTTCAGCGACTTTGAATCGTAACCATAAATCTTCTCAGTAAGGATACCTACTGCTGGTGCTGCGAATGAGGAGAACGATCCTTCAAATGCACGGTCGAAAGCATAAATCATGGTACGGTGCTTCGGAGGGACAACCTCGGCAAACATGGGGTTGTTGGCACAGGAAGCACACCAGCTGATTGTGAGGCCCATTAGGAGTAGGGTGGCAGCAAAAGCATTCCAGTTGTTCACGGATGGCCGGATCCCAGCAAGAAGAATCCATGAAAAGGGAATACCCATGAAGGCACTGAACTGAGCACACATAACTCGGCCTGAGTCTGGATAGTACTTTGACAATCGATCAGCTATCATCCCCCCAAGGAAGGAACCCATAGCACAACCAATGGCGAACAGACTGTTTAAGGCAGCTGAGCTGTTATTATCAAACCCTGAAAGATAAGATTAAGATGTATAGGATTAGAAAGTAACAAGTTATCTTGTCAAAAATTCAAAATTCATATAGTCAACAACAAAGTTCTAAAGGATACTCAGAATAACAAATCATATGTAAATATTTTATTATACCTATCAGTTCAAACCACATTGTGAAAAAAACCATTGCTGTCCAAGGTAGTGAACCAACAATTCCCTGCAAGACAATGATTTGAAATGTCTTGACTTTCATTACAGATCTCATTGCCAACCAGGAATTGCTCCAGATCGAGGATGGAGGTACAGTACTTTTCATTACCAGGTTAGCCCTGGAAAAACGAGCATAGATTACACACAATTAGAGGATCAACTAGTAAACCAGTTTGATGCACTAGTTAAGTCCAGTGTATTTAGAAGCACTAGTAATCATCAAAAAGTTGGTAGAATTGGTGTGAAATATATGCAGATCATTCAGAAAATAATCACTACCTGTGCAGCATGGTAGTCTTAGATTCAAATGACAAGGTGACATAAACTTATCGTAAAATTGATCATTGATGCTCCAAGTGTGAACAATATATGAATATTATCAGAGAATGGGTCGAAAGATGGACCAACAAGAATTATGTTCTCAAATGTCTTAGTAATCAAGCAGAAGAACAGAAAAATATATATGAACCATGTTTAAATATTATGGCATATCCCCTGTTTCAGAATCAGAAAAAGTCATATTAAAATTTAGGTTAGTTATTGAAGTAGTAGTAGCCCCTCCTATAAATGGGAATATAAATAAAAGTAATAAGACCCTGTTTGTTTTAACTTTTTCACTTTACACCATTTTAACAGACTTTGCCCTCCTTAAACATGAGATATTTCTTAGGCTGTCTAGGCAGCATTAACTGTGGTAGCACAGGACTGAAACACCAAGTTTTGGTTGCAGACTTTATCCTTTATCCACATATTGATTTATCAGATCTTTAGGTTAACTCACAGCAGTCACTTTATATCTAGTTGAAATATGCCAAAAAAATTAGATGCTATTCAAGCTGGCTTCATGCCATGATTAAGGTCTCTAAAGTTGGCTCATGTTTTAAAATACAAGCACCCAAACAAAAATCTCATTAGTGACAGTGTGCAGAGAAAGCTTCAACAAAGATCTTTAACTGACTAAACTTATCTGCTGCATTATAATCATGCCTTGAGTTGTATTGCACATAATGAATTGCAATTCTAAATTCTAATATATGATTGGACATAATAAAATCAGATAGTGAAGTGTAAACCACAACAAAATTTCAAGTCTAGAGGAATCAGAATAACAATATCTAAACACAATATTGAAGCCTGAAAAATGATAGTTACCTTTCGGTGTCATCACCAACACCGACAGCAACTAAAGGGTCTCTCCTAGGGTCAACAACAAAAAGAAACACAAGAACTCCAATTAGCAAGCTCAATGATGCCATCATGATGAAAGCACAACGCCACCCTGGTATTCCCCAGTACTCATGTCCTGCCATGATTGTAGCCAAAACACCACCTCCAATGCCCCCTACTGAACCAATAAGATTTAGTAATCCAAATCCCGTACCACGCAAACCATCCATGTAACTATCTGCAATGAATGATTGGAGTGCAGGGATGACAATGGCCAAACCCAAGCCATTTATTGCTCTCCAGAAAGCAACCTGATTAAAATTCTGGCTTACACCGACTGCAGCTGTTGATAAAGCCCAGCATGCGGTACCCATAGCAAGAACTACAGGACGGTCCTGATGAAGGGCTAGAACTCCTGCCATGGGTGATGATACTGATTGCACAAAGTTACGTATAAAGGTAAGATATCCAAGCTCGATGGGTCCAGCATTAAAGGCCTCACTAACTTCTTTATAAACAGCTGGTAAGAGATTCTCATCAGCACGCTCCATTATAGAAGCCATGTTGATGAGAATAAGAGATAGAGAGAACCCAAATATTCTCCTTGATCTGTCAAAAGAAACAATAATAACTAGGCTCAAAAAACTGTTAATGTCATTCTATATTAATCTTGGGACATGCATATAACATCAAGAAACAGTCGATACAAGGGAACAAAGAACAAGAATAACATGAATGGTTTGCACAAATTCATTTTTGAAAGTCATGCAACAAAATATTTTCCCCTGAAATGGCATTTTAACAATAAAGTGCAATAAGATATACCTCTGAGGATGAATGATCATCGAAGAAAAGAAAGTCACTACAACCATCTTCTATCAGGTATATCACTACTATGGATGGCTACAATGCCTCTTAAACTTACTGTGTAAACAAATGACACAAGAAAAAACATAAACTACCAAACCCTGGAACTTTCTCATGTTGAAATAATGCTTCTAAAAGGTACTAACACAATAGCCAGGAGTCAGATTAAATGACTCCGTCCTATATAGATAGACCATTATATAGCACAAATGGAATATGATGCCAAAAGTTGCAACATGATGCTGGATACTGAAGCATACATGTACAGCAAGGGATTGGTATGACACTGAGATGAATCAAGATGACATGTCCATTAAATACGCACTGAAGTTTGAATATTGATCTATATAAATTATTGACAATGGACGATATTTAGGAATATTAATTCATAATCTGATTCTTGTACCGGTGGGAAGTAGGGATGTTATGACAAAGTACATGTTTATGGTAAAGGCAACAACTCAATATCTAACTACTAAGAAGAATTGGTGAACCAGCTATCAGGACAGTAGTCAATTGTTTCAACCACTCATCCCTGCAATTCTAAAAAGCCTCAAACAATTCACCTTGAGTTCAATAAAACCAATAAAAGTATGATCTTTTGAAACCACTAGCAGACAAGTTCAGTCATTAAAAACGCAAATAGAAGCCTGCTAGAAAACACACAATCATAGTTCCAAAAACAGGGTTACACCAATCGGAGACATGCAAACATGAATTCTTTTACAATAAATTTAAGTAGCAAGATATGATATTCACATCACAACTTGTATATCATTTTCTGCTAACCAACTTATCTACTGTAAAAAATCTAGTCTAAATCATACAAGACTTCCAAGTTGCATCTACTAGAGAGAGAGAGAGACGAGTCATAGCTAACTTCATTACATCTTAAATCAGCTGGTGAGAGGTGTGGATCCATTTTCTTTCGATCACAGTAAGTTCGGAGGACTTGGAATGAGTCTAAGATATCCATTCTTCTCACCTACTTCTTCATCCATCATACTCTAGCCTAGTACAACTTATTTCATTTTATTATTCAACTTCACTTACACTCATTTTTTTAATATATGCCTCAACTTCTTTTAACAGTTTGTAGAACAAGTACAACTTCTACTACATTAGACGCAAATGGAGTAGCTCTAGAAACCATTCAAATTCCAGGTACTTCTATATTTTGATTAGGCTTTAAATGTACTTTGACATCTTGTAAATGTTCTCCTACAAGTCAAGCATTCTTGAAACAAATTCGATTATGTTTTGTTCCTTCCAACTTATTCATTTTCCATATACCAATTAAATCTCATGTTCCCTTGTCCAGTGACAGTTAGAACATATAAGAGGGATTAGTTCCACATGGCGAAAAGATTAAATGGGCCCAGATATATTTGTGACATATTAGCTTAAGCTCTTTAGTTGTAATCATGTTCACTTCCATATTGATGCCCTAACTTAATTGGCACATTCCTCATTTTTAAATATAAATCTACCTGCCAGAGGTATTAGAGCACAGGGATGGGCTGATTTGATGAGTGGCAGACTACCCTGAATATATAGGTTTGATATGTTTTAGTCACGTTGTGCAGTTAAACCTCAATGCAATGCTTGCTAATGCTGGATAACCCGCAATTTAAAAGGCTAGCGTGGACTAGCGAGATGATGTGTTTGATTCTCGATCCAAGTTTGCAAGCTTTAATTGATGCCATGTTGGTTTGTGTGGCTAATCGTGTAATAGCATGGTCAATTCATGGAGGAAAACTAGTTACTGGATGCGCTGTGGAACTCTTGCATAAGGCTGAGATTATTAAGACATGTGAGAGGTGTTAGCCCTACAAAGTGAAAAGATTAAAGAATATGGGTAGATATACTGGTGTTAGCCAATAACTTATCATCTTAAAACTTTTGGATTGGATGAATGTCCAATTACCATACTGATGCACCAGTTAGTTCTCATACACTTCCGAGACAGTAAGATATCCCTGCAACACCTTTATAGGTTGTCCTACCTAGCCAGCCATATTGTTAAGTTCCCCCAGATGTTTAACTCATATCATGGTTATAATATCGGCAACCTTGTTACACATTTCTATGCATTCCAAGATAAATGTGATCGAGGTCGGGTAGTTCATATCTTATTCTAGTCATCATGGAATATTTGGTCAGAATCAAGATCAGAAAGAGAACCAATTGTTAGTACCATCAGAGTCTACTCCTACAATAAAGAAAACCGACGAAAACACTCACAAAATTCCAGCCATTCGAATTTGCTTTGTTATGGGATCGGATATAGGGTTAAAACCAGCCCGGTTGGTTCTTCTATCTCAATTGTCCCAGTATTCATTCGCTTCCCTTCCTCAGACCACAAAGAAGGAAAGAGCAATACAGGAAAAGAATCAAGCTGTAGATGGCATCAAAGAATAATATTTCAGCAGTAGTTACCAAATTTTATCAGAGAAACTACCACGAGCTTGTCATATCAAGGAAAGCCCCGAATCAATTAAACATAATGTTTCGAACGCCAACCAAATCCTCAGCGCAAAAGAATATATAATGATAACAATAGATCATCATAAACAAACTGAATCGGAAAAATAAGAGCAGATGGAGAAGATTTAGAGAAGCTTACCTCATTTTGCCTCGAGAAGTCAAGGAGGAGGTCCCATGAGTAGAGGAGGCAGCCCTGTGTCTCATAAGAAATAAATATAGCCCAGATGGAGGAGACGGAGAAGAAGGCGAAGCCTAAACAACCGCTCTTCTAGATCTGCGACCTGTCCGCGTCAAGCGATTGGGACCTTGAGATCGGGGCGCATTGCAGAAAACAGCGGACGAATTGAACCATTGACTCAGGAAAAGAAAAGGTTCGTGCAAGGGGAGAGCGTGCGGACGAAGGCAGGGCAACACGCTCTCGGCTCTCTCACTCTTAATTGCAGCGGGATTTCTACCCTGAATGCCCAGTTCCCTACCGGCGATATCATTGGAGATTAGAGTCCCATCTGTGGAGCCCACGAACTAGTTTAGGCTGAGGAACGGTGGGATAGATGGCGTGCGTCGGTTGGGTTAGATGGAAAAGGAATCGCTTTCGTGCGGTGCGCTGTCGGTGAACCCGGTTGAATATACCCATGCGTTGATTGGATAATCGACGTATGATGCAAAAGGGACCCACAGCGTTCGTGTATTATAACGTCAGGAGTGGACGGTCCAGATCTGAGACGGCCCCACCCCCCGTCCCGCAATCACTGGGACCACGGGGGGCAGTTCGAGGTGAAACGACGTGGCGCGGCCCCCTGGCCACGACTTACGAAGCGACTGGTCTAGCCACGTCAGAACCGGACCGGGCGCTCGTGCTGTGATCTCCGGTGCCCGTGACCGTGGACCGATGGGATGGCTACGTTTCCTGGACGGTGTCTCGGTCGACACAGGCGAGCCAAGGCCCACGATGATGGGACCCACCAATCTTCTCACGGACAGCTAGGGGGGAGATGGGACGTGCGTTTAGGAGAATGAGACTGCCGGAGCGGCGTCAACGGTAAGGCGTCGAAGCAAGCCTGCATAATTACCGCGACGCTCCCAGAAACAGACCCACTTCCTCAGCCAAAGAAAATGTGGGGCCCGGTTGAGTCAGAACCCATCAGAACGAGGTTGGTGACCGATGTGAATGAAACGATAGATAGAACTCCCGAAGGATGACAGAGTTGCTTCTGCGGCAAGATTGCAACCAAGACTCTCCTGCTTCTCATTGGCACACCTGATTGATCCAATCGATTCAAAAGGATGACACAGAATTCTGATGGAACCTCGTTTGGTATTAGACTTTGTTTTGCCTCATCAAAAGATTTCACTAGTCACAATTGACCAAGTAGACAGCGGCCAAAATCTTCCCTTGTCGATGGAGCCTCTCCCAGTAGGGTTCTCATGGATAATAACATCTGCCAAGCCTCAGCCTCCTTCACAGCAACTGTGTTCCAATCTTGATTCCAAGGGAATCATGGTTTATAGAGGAATATGATCTCCACAGCAATCAGAAATATGTAAGAGGGGAACATTTTGCTTCAAAAATGGTATGAGACTCCTAATTTCAAAGTGATAAAAAGGTTTTTTGTTAAGATCTTCAAAACCAAATAAAAATTAAAAATATCAGATTTTCAATCATAAAAAAGAGTGACTATAAAGTATCTTCTCATGGTCTAAATTTAGTTTGTAATCCAAACCTTCTCCAGATGCAGGAGATACATCCAAAGATGGTTGAGAAATATGTTTAATTAACTTTTTTTATTTTTTGGCAATAACATAGTCTTATGTTAATGACAGAATGATTTGTTTTTACACTCTATATAAATATGTTCATCATTCCTGCAATTGTAACATATCTTTACCAATTAATTTGTCAGTTCTCCAGAATAAAGTTGTCTACTGTTTTGTTGACTGCTTGATCCTAAATAGCTAAACTTCCAATCCATTACAGTGTCATAATTCTAACATATTTCAAGTTTTCCAGTAGCATTCATAAATATCCATTTAGATGAAGACAATATATCTTCCAATTTTCATTCATCATTTGAAGGCTATTTATTGTGTTTGAAGTTGAATTAGATTCTGTCTTACAAAAGCTTCTTTTTCATATAAAAGCTTTTGTTAATTTACTCACTCTCTGTACACATTTATCTTTATTACTAATGCATCATAAAGATTAGATGTCATTTGTATCTGAGTATAATTAATTCTAACCATGGTATTCTTATTCATTTATATATATTTTTTTATCAAAAAAACTCTCCAAATAGTTTCAAATTATGTCCATAAACTTAATTCATTGATTTTTTTTTTATGCAGTATGACCCTTTTTTATATGCTCGAGTATACGAAAAACATATATAAATAATAATAATAAAATAATTATATTAAATCAAATATATGGTCTGTTGTTCCTTTTGAAGAAAATGATATTTCAGTCTTAATTTGAAAAATAATCTTCCTCTTATAATGATTTTTTTGAGTTATAAGCTTCCATGGATGAATATTTAATATTTCCTATCAAAATTTACAATGATCAGTGAAAGATCAAATCTGATTTTTTTTTTTCTGCATTTGTTTCTTCTTCTCCTTCTCAGTAAATATTGTGTTACATCACAACTTGTGATATATGCAAAATACCTCTAAACTAATTAAATTTATTCACTAAGAGATAAACCAAATTGGTTTCACATCAAAGACTCCCCAAAATAGTCCCAACCTATGTTCATGATCTCATCTTTTTGCTGATTGTTTTTCTTTTTTAGATAATCCACAACATAATATTCTTAAAACACTGAACTTGATAGTTGATAATTCTTCATCTTACTTTCCAATTGACATTCTCTTTTAATTTTCCTTCCCTTTAGAATCCAAAGTATTTGACTTCTTAACTATTTCTCACATTTCTTCATCTACAGCATCAAGTGGCATATTTAATCCTTTGCTCTTGTGGTGTAACAATCTCTGGATTTTTAGGGTTTCTACTTTCTCTTACTCTCACTTCTAATAGTATATGTTGTTCTGTCAGCTAATAATGGTGATGAGTTTTATTTTATAAATGTTATGAACATAACCTCAAAGTAATATCAGCCAACCAAATAACAAATGAAGTATATAAGCACTACAGATCAGAAACATGTGAGAGTTCAGTTTTACTTCCATTTGGTATCCCATTGAAGAAGATGAAGCTTTTGCTCAGGTTGACTATTAAACCTAAAATGTCCCAAGATCATATGCAACCCTTAAAACTTCCACCTAAGAATGTCATAAAAGATGTTTTCTTGTGAAGACCAAGGAGTTTAGTTAAAGTCAACACCCACCTAGGAATCATCCATCCTCAAAATTCCATACTCTAAATCTTAGTCTGATCCAAGTTATAGAACAGTTTGATATGGAAATTTCATCAAGCTAAACCCCCTAATAGATCCAACTCCTCTCTCTCTTTCACTATATCCTGTCCTTCAAATCATTCATGGAAATTTCAAAGTTCATCATACACAAATAAATCCCCCAACTTTTGACTCGAGAAAATCTTAAGATGTGAAATTGTCATATCAGATGGGGACTTCAAAAAGGATAAAAAATGATGTAAATTCGACACAAGTTGCACCTGAACGTAAATGATGATGAAGACCTCCCAGTCATGGATGCAACCAAAAGAGAGGAAAACGAAATCCAAAATGGAGTAAAAGCCTCCAAGGAAACGGCACTAAGAAAGAGGCAGCCACTGGGACTTGATGAGGACAAGAAGAGTAGTTAAACTAAGAGATCATCAGCTTTTCCTTCTCTCTCTCCACTCATTCTCCTACATTTCCTTCCGGGTGATGAGAAGCTCAAGGAAGCATAACGCACGTCTTAGTTTTCGCTGCACTGTGAAGCTGTTGGCCTCGGGAAACTGCTTCCTCAGAACAGGACGACACCCCTCATTTACTCCCTCTCTTCGGGACTCAGCTCCGATTCCTCCGACTGTCTGTTTAAAGAGCTTACAGACCCGTAACTACAGGCTTCTGTCTGCGCCACGACCACCTTCTTCATCACAACAGCACATACAGACAGACTAACCAGGAAGAAAGAAGTGCACAAAGTAGCAAGATTCAGTGTTCCTTTTCTGAATGAAAGACTGTAAGAATTTGGCAAGAGCATGTGTGCGTGATGATGGCGGACTCGGATCGAGTAATAGAATTAGTAGCTTTCAAGAAGATACTCATAGTGGAGTAGCATACAAGAAACCTATGCAGCAGCATAATTATGATTCGAAGACTTCAAATTAACAATAAGAGTGGAAGTACATTGCTGAACCTCTTTTTCCGGTGTTAACTTGCAGATCTGCTCCTTCCTTCCCTTTCCCTTGCAAGCATACCAGATAAGAAGCGACGGCGCATCACTCTTTCGGTCTCTTCTTCCACCGTGCATGCATGCCGTTTGCACATAAGCTTATCTTCTGCCATCGAAGTCGAAACTCCAAGAACTCATGGTTTTGTACAGTGCTTCTCCAAATCAGAAGAAAGACGAGGATGATGATCCTATGCCGAACCGAAATAAGGAAACGAAGAAAGCAGCAAAAGAAGATTAAGCTGAGAGAAAGAAGAGAGAGAAGAATTCCTGAATCTTCCGAATTGAGGCTAAAGCTGGCATCGGCATGAGCTCCTGCGGGGTTTCTTCACAAAGCGGGTGGTGAATTGCTGTTAGGATCAGAAGGAGGCGCGCCCTCCTGCGCCGGTCGCCCAGCTGTATGCCTCGGCTGGCAACTGGAGATTATTGAGGAGGTTTGGCGGGAGGCCGTGGAGGAGCGGATTGTTGGGGTCGAGTAGCTGCTGCTGCTGGGGCTGCTGCGGTGGGGTCGACTGTCCTACCAGTCCAGGCGACCCGAGAGCACCCTGCTGAGCTTGTAGAGGTTCCTCCTCGTCGAGGGGGAGCCTCTCGTAGGCTGCGTTTCCGAAGGATGCGGCCATTATAATTACTGGTCCTGATGCTATTAGAGCCCCGACGACGCTACCCCCGACAATCTGGCCCTGCCCGCCGGCTAAGTATATGGTGAGGCCGCTGGCGGCAGGTGGTGCAGGCGGCGGAAGAAAAGATCCGGAGAGAGAAAGAATCTCGAAGCGGCCACGAAGGTTGACGACAGCGCTGGAAGAGGCAGGCTGGCGCAGGCTGACGTTGGTGACGGTGCCGGTGCCGCTGAGGATGCAGACGCCGCGTTGCCGGCGGCAGGCGAAGCTGGCGACGCTCTCGACGATATCGCACCCGCCCGCGATCTCCATCACGTGCGACCGCAGCGCGTTGGCGCTGTCCCTGGTGATGATGATCGGCGGCTTCGGCTTGTTCTTGGACCCGGCTGGGCGGCCGCGCGGCCGGCGCATGATCTCCCCCTCTCCGCCGGCGGAGAAAGTTGCTTGAGCCAGCTCCTTGCCGTCGCCGCCGCTGGAATTGTTATTCTCGTCGTTGTTACTGTCGTCATGGTCGCGCTTCGTGCCACGGCGGAGGCCGCTGTGATCTTCCTCGACCTTGAGCGACGGCTGCTGCTGCTGCTGCTGCTGTTGCTGAAGGTGCTGAAAGTGGAGGGGATGGAACTCTTGGCCATGGAAGGGAGGAGGGAGATGGTGGCCATGCGTGGATGCTGAAATTGGATCCATCAATTCCTTAAACGCCGTTCCTCTCTCTTTTTTTATCCTTTGCTTATAAAAAACGAAACTAGCTGGTGTGCACCCTCAGGAAGTGCAACTGTGCGGATCAAACAAATAGGAGATCTAGTTCTTGAAACCAAGATCGAAGGTGGACGCTTTGATGAGGAGTAGAAAAAGGTAATCTACACGGGAAAAGGAAGGCGGCGGTCTGTCTCTCCTTCCTTGCTTTTCTAATACCAATCTTTCTAGGAATCGAAAGCTGCGAAAATGGAAGTGCAGAGCTCCATCAACCGATTCATCTTTCCTGGGGAGGGGAGGGGGTTGTTTTGGGGAGGAAGAAGGGGCGGAAGGGATTGCTTTAGGAGGCGCTTGGATTAGGGTTTGAGCAAGTCAAGGGGAGGGAGGAAGGAAGGAAGGAGAGAGTGGGGGGAAGGGATGGCTGTGGCCGGGGTTTGGTGTTGGCGGTGGGTGGGCCTCAACTCTTGATATGCTATTCTTTTTCGTTTCCCCTTTGTCCCCTTCCCACGTTCTTGAACTCATCTCCTCACTCCGTTTCTTCTCCTCATTAATCTCTCCGTCAACAGCTCTCCCCATCCATATCCGCTGCCTCCTCTCTCTCTCTCTCTCTCTCTCGATCTGATCTTCCCTTTGTGTTGTTTGTTGCAGTGGATCGAACCACGGCATTAATTATGCTTCTCTCTCAGAGCTCTCTTAGTCAAGGTCAGCTTAAATTTAGATGTAGTCGCTACAGAAGACACTACCTTCGTAGTTATCCTTGTGATTACACTCTGCACAGATTCACTGGAAACGAGGGACGCAGTGCACTGAATCCCACCGACCATCGCCCATCATCGACACGGGATCGTGATGCTGATCGGTTGAGTTAGCTGGACCTCGCGTGTCGCGGTACACCGGATCCGACACTATAGTGATTACCACCTCGATTTGGACTTTGGAGGAACAGCGTGGCTCCCACGTTATGGAATCCATCACGCATGACACAGTTGGGGGCAGTAGCACGTCCACGCGTTGATTAAGTACTCGCTTGTCTACCTGCCATGTGAGAGATTTCGCACACGTGGGGTCCCACTGCTATCTTCCGCATTGCAAATCACAGGTTAGGATGCAAAACGGGTAAGAAATAACGGGTTGAGAAACATGGAGCCACATACAAGGGGTAAGAGAATCTAGTGAGGGTGCATGTGTGTCTCTCTCTTCCATGTGGAGAAATATTTCCAGCGAGGTCAGAGGCTGTCGTGACAGAGCAGGAGAGGAGGGGAGGAGGGAAAGGGTGGGGGCTCGAATCTCGAGGACGCATCGGTGACTGGGGCGTCGACATGTGGCATTCGAGGTCATCGCGCCCGGGTCCGAACTCGTGGTTCCCTGCGTCTGACCAGCGTGCGGGCCCCATTACGGCCCCACTATCGACGTGATGTCTCGATCACAGCCGTCCGACAGCTCACAAGCGGAGAGGGCCGGCCGACGCATCCCGGACTCACTCAGCTTCCGTATTCGTGGTGGTTGAGCCAATACCGAGACTCGCAGCACTGTTGGTTTATTCGACGGGTCCCGTTGTGGTTCCCACTTTTTTTACCAATCGAGACACAAGCTTTCCTGGACGGGGGCGCCTTGCACGGCGCCACCAACCCGTCCACGCAGCAGTAGAACCGTAGATGGGTGTCGTCGCGGGGCGTCGCGGGTTGGCCGGCCGCTGACCCACTGTGGCAATGGCGCCCACGCTCTCCGAGGCGGCCGTGCGCTCCATCTCCTCGTCGGCAACGTCACCTCGCCACGGTAAGAGATCTTCCGTTTCCTCGATGGAAAGGTGAAGTACGTCTGCCACTTCACTGCCTCTTCACCAAAAGAACGCACTCAGCTACAGTTGATGACAGCCATCTACATGACAGAGACGGGTAAATCAGAGAGAGAGAGAGAGAGAAGGGGCTGGATACGTACAGACTAGCCATGCATGGAAGATTGGGAGAAAATACTGAATCGATTTGTCTTTTTGTCATATATGAAGGGAGAAGAACGAGGAGAAGGCAGTCGAAATCGATGATTGGATGTGTTGACATACTGCTGCAGTATGAATGCGATCGGCAATGGCTGCTTCCCCCACCGAACTGTGCACGGAGACAAGGCAGCGATTAGAACAGGAGCTAAAACGTGTTCTTTTGGTCGTAGGAGACGTGTTTAGTGTTCGACGTATATCATTTTTTGAGAGGGTTTAGTCGTTGCGTACACACATTCGCAGATCATCACACAGCTTGACTTGCATGTTCGTCAAGTTAATATAACAAATACGTTGGATTTCTTCATGAGATAATTGAATAATGGAGAAAATAACATTACGATTTGTTGGTATTATTGTCTATTATAATGCTCATAATCCAATGGTTATTGCTGAGTTCCTCACAGATTATTTGAACAAAACATATATGTTTTAGATGTTGAGTGAAATAACTCATGGCGTCGTCTCCTCCAATCGTCTTCGGTGTATCAATGACAACAAGAATCACGTACATGCAATATGTTAGTCGTTTATCTTTGTTTTATTTCATTGTCCTTCGACCATAATAAATTACATATGTGCATCATATACCATGAACTCGAGTTACAGTGGAGCACAACAATTCTTCGCCCGTTTTTAGAGAAGTCTCATGAACTCTGAGTTATAGTGGAGTACAACAATTCTTCGCCCGTTTTTAGAGAAGTCATGCATTTCTTAGAGCGTCAAATGTGATACTTTACGTATGGTGGACGCTTTCATCATCGATATAGGGTTCGATAAAGATTAGTTGAATGTGTTGGAATGTTTTATTCTTATTTTTGGCAAGCTTATATGGCAACCAAAAGCTAGTTGTTGTTTACGGTCTTGTTTGAAGAATGTTTCAGAATACTTTTGTACAAATCTCGATTAGTGTGAATATTTTGATTATTATTTTATGAGGACAAAAGATCACCATGAAGCATTATGATGTCTTGTGATTAATGGTTGATGGGCTATTTATTAGCTGTACCTACTAAAACATCTCTTGAGAGACTTACTTACCACTCGCAAAGAAGGATCCCTAAAGGACAAAATCTAAGTGATTATATTAGTAAACCTTGTATTACTTGTTTAGCAAATGTACGTAGAAGGATAAGCATGCATTGACTCAGGCTGTCGGAGTCTCAATCATGATGACATTGGTTGGGTCATACAATTCATAGTCCTCTCAAAGCATCCCTTCTTTTTGTCCTTTGATTGGAACTATTAACTTGTTTGTAAGTTTGGTACATTCCAAGAACTTATTCTGATCACTGTGTCTTATAGGAATAATGAGGATGCTATCGAATTTGATGTAGGTGATTGATCCGTCACATGGTTTTACAGTCCTAGAAATGCATGATAGTTTGGCTTCATCTCGCCACAATGGAGTATATTTTGATTTATTGTTTATTGTTTGGATATATTAGTATCCGATAATGATAAGTGCAGCATATGATTAACAATTTAGATATAATGAATAACTATATAATGCCAGACTTTGATCCAAAAATAGGATGTAATTATTGTGTTGCTTGAAATCATTTGTAAAGTTGATATTATGGAAAAACAAAAAATTTGTCTTGAGAACAATTGCTCAAAACAATATGTAAGAACACATCTGAATGCTACTTAACATCACCGTAAAAGGCCTCAAAAAAAAATTTAGGATAATTTTTTATTATCCGAGCTAGAAGCCAACTTATAGCCAACCTAATTTCTTTTTCGAGTCGATCTCAAGGTAAACTTCTCTATAATTGATAAACTCTTTCAAGCTGAATCAAAGCCAATCTAATTTCTTTTTTAAGCTAAATCAAGACAATTTGAAGATAAACTCTTCGATTCGATTTCAAGTAGAACTAGATGGATGTGCCTGATCTCAGGATAATCTATATCGGGTATTTTCGATAATGTCCCTCCAATGCCTAAGTCAATAGTTCAGTCAAACAAGTTAGATGTAAGTGTTCGATGATATGAGAAGTACCTATGAATCTCTTTTTATAGTGATGCTCGAAGCTATTACGTTTGTCTAATGCATAGTCTATGTGATTGTGGGCGTGAAAAATCTAACCATAATTATCGTTAACCTATGATACTTTTGGGATTACGTAGTTTTTAGATACATAGTATTGATCAGGCGCATCCATCTAGTTTTACTTTCCGAGACGTTCATGTGATACTAAGGTGGCAACCACTGTGTCGGCCACGTGGAACCAAGATGCCAATCAGGTAACTCCTTCATGTTGACCACATGGTGAGGAGGCATCGATGGGTCGACATATCGATCGTATAAAACTAAGGTATCGGACTCATAGAATTTAAGTGTTGGATATATAGTGCTAACATATCGGTCACATCAATATATATATATATATATATATATATTTATATATTTTTCACACCACACATAAATCATTATATGTCAACACAAAGATCTCATACAAGGCAAACTCAGCATGCAAAGCAAACGTGTAATCAAACACACGGGAGTGGCTGATGACGAAGAAGCCAAAGGTTCGAAGTTTGACGCAGAGCCACGATATGAGATCCTCGTCAAGTATACGACAGATTAGCAATTTTGAACCCTTAAAAGTTCTTGAAGCTTGTGCGGATGATGGAGGAGACTGGCCACTTCTCCACCGGCGCCTTCGCCGAGAAATTCCCCCATGGATTTCGTTCCACCTCACTGAAGAACGATGAAGTTGTATTTGCCAACAAGTATAATCTCGGACGTGAATATAATCTGATGAATATTTTTATGTTTACAGAAGAACATTCTCTATGTTTTTTGTATTTTTAATCTGATTTTTTATCGTATTATATATTTATTTAACTAATTTTGTATAAAACCTCGCTTTTGGTTTTTTTTTTTTTTTCTCGAGAAGCATCTGTGATTCTCGAAGTGTCCTTTTTTTTAATCTAATGTCTAAAATATATATATATTTTTTCTATGATTTTACTGTGTTATAATATTTTCAATAATATCAAAAAATATTATAACATAATATAAGAATACTAAGTCACAGTAAATATATTATATTTATAATATATATTTTTAACTGCATTATAATATATTCAAAAATACTTATATATAGGCATGCATGGGCGAGCGGTCTCCCAGATGTGCTTTGGCTGTGGATCCATTTGACCAGGGGAAGAGATCGAGGGGGGTTTGGGGGGGAGGTGATGAAGAGAGGGCCTGCGTGCTGCAAGCTCCAATAACGAAGAGCTCCGTGCTGACAGCAGCACGCCACGAGCCATTGCCGTAGCATCGGCCTCATCGTGTTCCCCGAGAAGCTCCATCACGACGGACTGGCAGTGATCGCACACGCCCACATGCAGATGCCCCACTGTCGTGTACATAACGAGGCACTCTCGAGGACTTGGCGGCATGGCCGCCTCAGAAACTGCATGCACATGCGTTTCTATTGCTGCTCCGCCCCCTCCCCCTCCTCTCTCTCTCTCTCTCTCTCTCTCTCTCTCTCTCTCTGTGTAGACTTTTTGATTGATGTGTTGAAGAGATTCTTAGGGCAAGCATGGTGACTGACTGACTGCTTGCCGGAACTAGATAAACTTGAACTTGTTTGAGAGAACGATCTGCATGCGTGCTTTAGGTGTGGCATTCTTGGATTACATGACAGCAGATGGAACTCATCAG